>CANTUR010001218.1:0-185285 GCA_947683625.1 Mallotus nudiflorus
CGTTTCTTACCTCATCAAGTCGCGGATTCCATACCCTTTTCAAGCGACAAGCTGGAAGAAATTTTAAGCCAGCTTTCAGTAAAACCTGAAACGGTACAAGCCGAGACCATTAAGAGAGCGATTCAAGATTGTGAAGTACCAAATGTTAAGGGAGAAGAGAGGTATTGTGCTACATCATTAGAATCTTTAGTTGATTTTGTGGTTGCAAAGCTTGGGAACAGAGTGAAGGTACTGTCGTCTGAGGTGGAAACAGGAAGTGGCAACAAGGAGCAAGAGTACACCATTTTGCAAGGAATCAAAATGATTGCAAACAAACAGGTAATTTGTCACAAGGAAGTGTATGCATATGCGTATGCATTGTTTATTTGCCATGAGATTAGTCCTTCCAAGGCTTATATGGTTCCACTAATGGGTTCTGACGGCCATCAAGTTCAAGCTGTAGCAATTTGTCACATGGATTCATCATCTTGGAACCCTGAGCACTATGCATTTAAAGAGCTTAATGTTAAGCCCGGGCCAGCAATTTGCCACTTTCTCAACCTTGATACGCTTGTCTGGATCCCAAACTAGCTATAGCTAGTTAGCTAAAATTGCAGAATCCAAGAAGAAGGCTTCATTGTCTAGTTGTTTCCTTAATCTCTAAACGTCTTGTACTTGCATGTGTTTATGTGTTGTGTGTATGTCATGTTCAAGAGCTAGAAAATGCGAAATGCTTAGGATCCAATCTCATTTGTATGCTAATTTATACTATGAGACTGGTGGACGTTTGTGTTGAATAAATTTTATGTAAAATTAAATGCTTTGTATTCCAAATTGGTATGCATCTAGACGGCAATGCTCTAGATTTGATAGATGTAATGCGATAACCAAATATTTATATTTCATTTTAGCATTGAACCAAATTTAACAATTATGCAAAAATTGTAGATATTGTGATTTGCGAGCTACTTAAAATTGATTCGAAAAACTAATTGAGTCGAGTTTGAATTGAAGCTCCAAACTATTCAAATAGGTTAATGAGTTTAACTTTAACACTTTAAAATATTTAATGTTAATTTTTCTTATTTTTAAAGTGAGAATATATTAAATAATTAGTTTAGAATAATCAGTAACAATATAACTTTTTAAGAAATTTGAGAGAATCGAATACAGCGAAGAGAGGATTATTGAATATTGCCTTTATCTAGCTATGGAAACTTAAATCTTGCAAGGAAGTGTGAAAAGAAAAAAGAAAAAAAAAAAAAAAAAAGGAAGACTCATGCAAACATAGTGCTTTGAAGTGGATTTGTCTGTGTCCTTGTGTCATTCTCTTGAGTTGCAGATAATTTTTTTTATGAGAAAGCATATATCAAGCAGCAAGAATATCAAAAAAATTTCAAAATTTTTTTAGTATGAACCAAATAGACGTATGATATAGAAACTATTCTCACAATCAAAGTTTAGATATTATTTATCTTGCCGTTAAAAGATATATCTTTTAAAAAGAGTACCAAATTTTGGATTTAATAGAGAAATGGTACTTCACCTTCTATAGAAAAAAAAAAAAAAATCTCACTACATAGCATTTTGAATTCACAGGGATTCAAGTTTTTAATTTCTAAGCATGTTATAAAAAGAATATTCATAAAGAGAATTGTAGACACCCGGTTCGGTCGGTCCGTGTTAGGGGATAAATTAGGGATGTTCAGTTTAATCGGCCCGTTGTCAAGCCCAATGATGAGAATGTGAAATTTGGATATGAGAACGAAGCTTGAATATCTAAGTGGAAAGTGGACTTGAAAACCCAGAAGCCTGCAAAACCCAAAATTGAGCTCAACTATCCAATTTCGGCCCGAGCCCACTTGACCCCGTGTAGGCCCGGGCCCAAGAGGCATCACCTCAGTGCAATAAGGCGATTGCCTCTTTGGTAGCTGCCAATGGGGCGATCGCCTCATCGATGACGCGTCGCCTCTATGACAGCCCACGTGCAGCTGCAATCATAACAATCAAGTGGCGTGGGCCCCACTCTCTAGACTTTCTCCTTGCGTGAGGAAAAGAATTTTGGAAAAAGGACAAAAGGCTAGGAGAGCTCATGATGGGCTAGGAGGTTTAGGGGGATGGGAAAGCTAAGGGATAAAAGGGAAAAGAGAGAGAGAAGAAGGAAAAGAGGAGAAAAAAGAGGAGGGGAAGCTCTAAAAAAAAAGGAGAGAAAAGGAAAGAAAGAGGAGAAGGAAGAAAACGTCCAGAGAAAGGAGAGGAGGTCCACTTTTCCACAAGAGAAGAGGGAAAAAACTTGTGTCAAGGAGAGATACTACATCCTATTAAGGATTTCAATCAAAGCAACTCTGAGGGTCTCTTATTTTGGTATAAAACCTGCACTTAAACTTGATATGTCCATCATTTTGTGTATTCTTGCTTATGTGTAATTGAGCTATTAGTACATTTTAGGTTTATCTCTAGTGTGTCATGCTTGATATCTCACCTTATGGATGGATTTTTGAATGTTTTTGCATGTAGTCATAGTATAATGAGTGTAGAGTATGTATATGCATGTTTTTGTTACTTAGAGTAGAAGTCTGTACATTTTGGGAGTCAGAGTCGGCCTGGTGGTCAGGCGACGCCTCTTCGCAGAGGCGTCACGTCATCTCAATGAGACGATCGCCTCATCAATGAGGCGATCACCCCATCGATAGGCCCTCAGGGAGCCTATCTTTTGTGTGTGTGTTACCTATTTTACTTCGGGTCTATAAGAGCCCTATTGATGAGGCATCGCCTCTTCAATGAGGTGATCGCCTCATCTCAATAAGGCGACCGCCTCATTGACAGGGTTAACCCATTTCTTGCTTCGTTTTGTTGTTTATTTGCAATGACGCCTGCTTTAATATGTCCCTTTTTTTACCTTAAGTATGTCTGTATGATTGCATGATGGTGATTATCTTGATTATTTGATGCTTTCTTTAGTTTATAATGTGAAAACCTCTTTATAGAACCTCTTTGTAAATGTCGTTACATGTGATTCATTTTTTTGTAAAAAGAAAGGCTAACCGTGTGTTATTTGCAGGAATTACTTGATAATTTCTGTCATCAAGTAGTCACTTTTGCTAGTTACCCTTTGTATATTGCTGCTTTTATGTTGTTTTAATAGTTTATTTTCGGTATATGTCTTATTTATTTTCTGTATACTATTAGTTTATTTAGTTAAAAAGCATTGTAATCCTTAATCCCTTCCCTTTTTAATTTTGAATGTATGGTTGTAAATTATTATTTATTTTATTTACTGCATTTTTTGAATGCTGGGACCTAAAGGCATGAAACTGGACTAATGTGCAAACTTGGACTTAATTATAAAATCCGACAATTATCCGAAGGTAATTTCATTACGCGTGGTAAATGAGGAAATAATTAAATAATTAAACGGTAATAAAATGCGAAACACAAATGGAGGCCAACCGCAAGGTTGGGTGAGCATTCAAATGCTCATACCTAGTTTCCGAACCCGATCTTTGATGACAGCTTTTGGGAACCTCCGTGGGATCCAATTGCTGTAAAGTGTGTCCCGGATTTTATCCGGGTGGTGACTCCATCTCCGAATAGGCCCATGACCTATATCGTATTTCCTGATGGGCCTCGAGCCCACATAGTGTCGTGGTTGCCAAACACTTGGGTGTGCGCTAAACCCTGACACCTACAGTGGCGACTCCAATAAGGATAGAGAACTGATTCCAGTGTTTTGCGTTGTATCATCTTTAATTATTTTCTTATTTCTTCCTGCATTTATGCATTCACTACACATTTTGCACATAATGAGCACTTCAGTCCTAAATAAGCTCGACAATAGTCAGTACTTCCGCTACCTACGTTTCACTCAAACCTGGTGGTGGAATATTTGATTATTGTCACTCACGACACGTACTAATCCACATTGTTTGACCCTTTAGTGGGGAGACATATATGGATGTATATCGTTATGGGAGCCCAAGCCTTTTTACCCAAGACTCAAGCCCATGTAATGACTTAGCAACTATCCTTAGGAATTTTCCCACATGCATGTGTATTATGCCATATAATGGACCCTTAAAATAAATCTCGAGCCCATCAATAAGCAGTCCAAAATAAAATGGGCCCTCGTGTCCAACCAAAGCTCATTATAAATAAGCTAGTTAATAAAGGCCTCTCATGCCTACTCATAACCCATTTCAAATGGGCCTTGACAAGTAAGTTTATGGTGCTAAGGATCTGGGCTCATAGAAAATGGACTTAAACTTTATTTAAAGGAACCATTACTTGCCTGAATCATTTTGAGAGTTTTCTTGCATACGTTGGTTTTGTTATCCCCCGCTGATAAATAAAACTCAGGCCAAAAATCCTAGGACAAGATACTCACCATCGAATACGTGTGTGGGAGAAATAAGGGCGAAAGTTTACACGTTTAAGTTCCTTGTTTTTATCTTGTATGTCTTTTCGTGTATGACCTTTTTATTTCTAAATATACTGGACTTGCATATCATGCATACACGTCATGCATCATTCTAACCTACTGTTTTGTAGCACTATAGATCCTTCAAGCTCAGCCGGGTGGATCCGAGCTGGTTCAGGTCGTTTGGTCAGAAATTCATAATTAGGAATGGCAGGAGGATTCAATCCAGAGGCATTTGGGGCATGGTGGAAAGAAGAAGTAATAATAGAAACTCGGGCTATGATGAGAGAAACGATGGGGGAGATTACTAAGCTTATCAGAGAAAGTCAGCCAACACAGCAACCCAATGCATCGTCAATCGATCCGATCGACCTTAATGAGGAAATACCGATTAGGGGAAGGGAAGAAGATGATGTAATGGTATTGGCCAATCCGGTGAATCAAAGAAATATCATCCAAGCTAAGGATGTGGGTCAGACTGAGTGGGCTAAGAATATGACCAGGGTGATGAACCAGATGCAAGTAATGATGAAGGAGAAGGGTATGGTCGCCCCCTTAGATTACGATCTGAATTTGGAAAAGGGCGATGAACCGCTGCCTCGTAAGTTTAAATTCCCAGACATGAAGAAGTATACTAGTGCTGAGGATCCCTATTTGCATTTGAAACAATATGCAACATACATGAAGGCTACTGAGCTAACTGAGAGCCAAATTGTTAAGCAGTTCCCTATTTCATTGGAAGGAGTGCCAATTCGTTTATCTTACACCTTAGAATCGCATGTTCGGTCGGATTAGAAAGAATTATGTGCTGCCTTTGTCAAGCAATATGGTCTCAACGTTCAATTAGAGGTGTCTTTGAGAGATCTGCAGAATACCAAACAGAACTTTAGCAAGCCTTTTGTCGATTACCTGACTTGTTGGAGGGGAAAGTTGTCCTTAATGAAGCATAGGCCTGCTGAGTCTGACTAATTGATCCTGGTAATAGAAGGATGTGTTCCCATATTGTCTAGGAAATTGAGGGATTTGGTGTCACGACCCAAAACAGGGGCCATGACCGGCGCTAGGGAACGGGAATTCTTTCGAATCCGGAACCCGTAACAAGCCTAAAAATAAAATAAATCATGCCATAATAACAATAATAATATTATATGCAGTGGAAATAATAAAAAAATCATAATATCATAATATCATTTTCATCACTATATTTAATCAAAATCCCATCTCATAAATATATAATCTCTTTAATACAAATCCAGTTTCAATATAATACATCTCTTTAAATAAAATACATGAAATCCAATACTTTAATTCACAACTACTGCAGTGTCTAGATAAAATAAATAAGACTCAAGTAGACAATTTACATAAAGAAGCCGGGGCGGAAGAAATCCGGCGTATCGACCTGCTACTGAGGTCTGAAGAAGTTGACTCTCCTGAAAAATAGTCAACGGAGGGGAGTCAGACCTCACTGAGTGAATTACTATAATATATATACATACACTCTAAATGACAATGCATACAGTCATCAGTATATATAATATGTATATATACAGGCAATTACACACAGATGCAATAAAATCATTTTTATATATTTTATCTGAAAATCATCTTTTATGAAGGATCACATAGAACCCTAGAATATCGCAACCTCAGAAATAGTGTTAAACAACACTCTAGCCATATAGGCTCACTTATTCCAAATATATCCACTTAATCCATTTGGACAGTAGACTGGCCCCGAGACACTAAGTCAACCGAGCTCCAGCAGTCTGACTGCCAGTGTGATTGGCCCCGAGACACTTGGTCAACCGAGCTCCAGCAATCACACCCAAATCACATCTCACACATCAATAATCATATCAAACCAATATCCATAAATAGTTAGTATTATAGCCTAAATACTATAGGCGTACCGGTACGTACTCGGTCCTAGTGCTGCCCACTAGGTAGCACGTTCTATTGATATCCTTCATTAATAAATAATATAAAACATTCATTCACAAAAATAAATGATGCATGAATTTAAATGAAATAACAATATAATCCATATATATACCGGAAATATACCAAAAGTAAACCAGGTATATTTCGAGTATATATACGTCAAATGAATCCCATCAAATTATAACTTAAGCTGGAAATATATTTAAAAACATTTTAAATATATTTTATTCACAAAACATGCATATAATTTATTATATACCAAAAATAAACCAAAAATATACTTAATGTAAACTTAAGAAATAATCAAATTATTTATGCATATTTAATCAACATAAAACATGCATTTCTAAATCATGTATCCTAAGCATATATATATAGTATAGTAACTCACCTAATGCGCTCCACGAGACAGGTCCGACGGGCCTGGTCCACTAGCCCTCGATCTCGGCGCAACTAAACAAGCAATGAATAACTGACATTAGAATAAACCTAACAGAAATCCTAGAATTCAATCTAGAGTATTTAACACAGAATCAGAAATTAGGGTTCGACTGGACATCACGTTTTACGAGAATTCTATCGAAAATTCGGTAGAACCTCCCCTGTAAAACGGACATCTCTCTACTCAAAAGAGTAGAGCCGACCCTGCAAGGAAATACACTTCGAAAAATAGGCTCAACACAATCAAAATCCCACGGTCGGACTCCAAACTACAGTCCACCGACCGGGATCCACAAACACACAACATATTCCAGATATACCAAAAATATCCTTAAATCACAGAACTACATTTTATAGGTAGAAATTACATAATTAACCTTAAAACACTGTAAAAACCGAATAAAACTCATTTTATTAGAAAAACCGTATATTATATATATAATTGAAAATAATTCACGAAAAATAGTTTTAATTAGTTAAAAATACCAAATATTTTGTAGAAATCATTTTTATACCTTAAATAACTATTAAAACCAATTAAATTACATTTTTAGACAATTTAGGGTAAAATTACCAAAATACCCCTATATATATAAATATACTTAAATTACTTCAAAAATTCACCAAAAATCATACAATTACCCAAAATTAATTTTCTCAACATATTTATCAATAATATTAATAATTAAACTCAATTAACCAATTAAATTTAAATAAAAACACAATTAACCCTAATTTCTCAAAATCACATAAACTTCAATAATTCAAAATAAATACTTAGAAATTCATAAAAATTCCAAATAAATTCCTATAATTCATTTCAACACCTAATTTAACCATAAACTCCAATTTCATAATTTAAATAATTAATTTCCGAAAATTAGAAAATAATATTAAAATATTCAAAAATACCCAAAAATCCAAAAAATCTCAAAAAATTCTACAAAAATTCATACACAGAGATTGAGCTACTAGGAACAACATTTGTGAAGGAAGTTTTCATGAATCATTCAATTCGAAGCTCAAAAAAATCAAAAACCCTAATAGGCCGAAATTGACAAAATCGAAACCTAAGCAATTCTAGACCATTTTAGCTCAAACCAAAGCTAGAATCACACTCACCGGAGCTCAAGGAGAAGAAAGAGACCGGCGGTGTCGAAAACGGTGGCCGGAATCGACGTGATCGACGGTGGATCGATTTTCGGCTTCTCCGGCCAAAATCGACTTCCAGGCGCCGGAAACGGCCTCCTCAGGCGGCGGAAATGGTCGGGGAAGGCAGTGGCACACCGGAAGGCACACCCACGGTGAAGAAACGGCATGGCAGACGCCCGGACGGCGAGGAGAAGGTGATCGGGGAAGAAGGAGTAGTCGAGGGCAAATGTGTAATTTTCCAATTCTTTTGTAATTTGACAACTTTTAGTGTATATATGTATATATATATACTTTACACTATATAATAAAATAATATTAAATTACACACATCAAATATACACCACACACATAAAATTTAATATTTTAATAATTTATACTAAATAAAATTAATTAAATAACAATAAAACAATTAAATACTTAATAAAATATTAGGGTAATAATAAACCCTAATTAAATAATTATATACACACAGGCTTTATTTAATAATTTAAAAATATGTATGAGTTCATGCAAGTCCGTAAATACATTTAAAATAATTAATAATACATTGTTTACGTGAAAATTTCCCCGAAAATGCAAGTCCCGGGAAAAGTTTACGTAAAACACTGAAAATAATACACCGTAATTAAAATAGGTTTTAAATACATATTAACTCGTAAAAATATCATACAAAATACAGAAATTATTAACACTGCATATCCCGGTACAGTGTAAAAATATTTTTAAAAACACGGGATATTACATTTGGGGATCATGAATTTTGAAGAATTATACAGGTTTGGGGTCTAGAAAGAATCAGATTTGGTTCAAGAGAAGAAGTTCTTCAGAAGAGGTTCTGGGGGCAAGAGGGAGCCAGCTCAAGCAGTAACATTCAGATTCATGCTATTCGACCATTAAGCAGTAATGTACAAGTCAGTGCGATCAGACAACCCTAGAGATTTTCTAATCTGGGATGTCCTATGTCCAAAGTCCTCGATAAGCTCATTGAGAAGAACCTGCTACGACCTTTACCTTCGTAACAACCCTTACCTGGAGCCAACCCAAAGCTTTTCTATAAATTCCACTAGACCATCAGGCATGACACAGACAATTGCACCTGGTTAAAGCATGAAATCCAAGATTTGATAGACTCAGGTAAAATCACTGACCCAGAAAACAGAAAACCAAACACTCAAACCAACCCATTACCCAATTACCAAAATGTACCACCTCCTAACCCATCCATTCTAATGGTCAACTCTGGCCTAACAGAAGAACAAGTCCTAAACTCCTTCATTGATGTCTCTCGCAATTCCCAACATACTGAGCTTGAAAACTTGAGAACAAGCAAATAACCCACTGAGTTACAGATATAAGTCTTAGATGTATGGAGTTCTAATGATGAAAGCAAAGAACAAGTTGACCTATGGGACAGCGAGGGGTGTGAACCAAATCAGTCTGTGGGAAAGGTTGAAGAAAAGGAAAAAGGAACCGAGGTTACCAAGATGGGGGCCCAAAAAGGCAGGAGGTGCAGAGAAGGGAAGGGGGTAGAACAAAGCAGAGAGACCATTGCCAGTGTTTGGGAGTTACTCATGCATTTTAGGGATCACAGGGAAGCCCTAGTCCTGGCACTAGACCAAAGAAAAATTTCTACTGATTCCACCCCAGAACAGATGGTTCAGTCCTTAACAGAAACTCCTCAAGGAATGATAACATTTTCTAATGACGATCTGCCTCTAGAAGGGAGGGATCACCATAAAGCTCTATTTATTAAAGCCGAAGTAAAAGGGAAGATGACCTGCTGTGTGATGGTTAACAATGGTTCTGCCATCAATGTGTGTCCATTGAAGATTCTGCCAAAACTAGGGTTGATGGTAGCCGACCTAAAGCCTTCTGAGGTGGTTATCAAGGCTTATGATAACACCAAGAAATCCGTGGAAGGAACTTTTAGGGTGTTAGTCAGAACAGGGCCTATAGAAGTTTGGGTTGACCTGCATGTGCTTGATATCTCGGTAACCTTTGCCATTTTATTGGGAAGGCCATGGTTTCACCCCCTGGGTGGCGTCCCATCCACTGTCCATCAAAAGGTCAAGTTTCCACATGAGGGAAGGATTGTTACCATCTCAGTCAAAACTGAAGTCGCTATAGCCGCACTGAATTTGATCCCTAAAGAGATTTCCCTTAGCCCTAGTTTTGAAGTTTGCGTGATCTATGAAGATGAGATGGATGAAAGGGTTCTGAGAATGATGCGCAATATGAAATTTCTACCCGGCATGGGGTTAGGAAAAAATCAGAGCGGACCTTCAGAGTTTGTGGGAAGCAAGGTACCTGTTCTAAAGCACGGGTTAGGATTCAAAGAGGTTGACGAAGCCAGGAAGGAAAGGGGTTTTTTGAACCAGTCTAAAGAAAAGGGAAAGGAGATTGTGACTAGAAAGAAAACTCTGTGGGAAACCTTTGTAAAAGAAGGC
This sequence comes from Mallotus nudiflorus, assembly GCA_947683625.1. NCBI lineage: Eukaryota > Viridiplantae > Streptophyta > Magnoliopsida > Malpighiales > Euphorbiaceae > Mallotus > Mallotus nudiflorus. The sequence goes on from CANTUR010001218.1 coordinate 10,381, forward strand.
ACTGGGCAACCATACAGTGGGACCTTAGAGCCTCTCCTAATGGTTAGGGAAGTTATCCCGGGATTTGATATTTTTGCTAAATTCATGAAAAAAATAGGGGAAACCGCTATCAAAAAGGCCCCTACGGAGGAGCTGGTACTGGCTGAAGAGGAGTCTAAAGAGGATGAAGCTACTTCGGGGCAGAAGGGCATTGATGATCAGAATGAAGACCTAGACTTTGAAACCTACATCCTCAATTCCATCATAGATACCTTTTATGATGACTTTGATGTCTCCCTAGCTTCTCTATTTGAAACTGACGATCTTTTCTTTTCAAAAGTGAATGCAATGAAATCTGAATTTGCTTATTTGTACGATGTGTTTCCTAATGGTTATTCTTTTTGTGATGATCATTTCATGCATATGTTTGACATTAATTCCACATAAACTGAATCATTTAATTTAGGCACAGACGATAATACTAAAAATATACTGCTTGCTTCTGGTTTAACTCATGGTAAGAGAGAAAAAATGGAAGAAATCTTAAAAAAGAGAGAGAAAGTATTTTCTTGGGGTTATGAAGACATGCCCAGAATCGACAGGGAGATCTCAGAACACAGAATCCCCACATACCCCCATATAGTGCCAATAAAGCATAAGCAAAGGAGGCTAAGGCCAGAATGGGCTCCTTGGTTAAGGAAGAAGTTGAAAAGCAGTTAAAGGAAAAGTTTTTAGAAGTGGTAGAGGACACTCAGTGGTTAGAAAATATAGTCCCAATTCCTAAGAAGGATGGAAGGGTCAGAGTGTGTGTGGACTACTGAGATTTGAATAAAGCCTGCCCTAAGGATGACTTTCCCCTGCCGCATATTGACACATTGATCAATAGTGCAACTTCCAATGCAATGTACTCTTTTATGGATGGATTTTTGGGATACAATCAGATCATGATGGCAGTAATGGATAGATCGAAGACATCATTCATCACCGAATGGGGCGTGTACTATTATCAAGTGATGCCCTTCGGGTTGAAGAATGCAGGAGCCACTTATCAGAGGATGGCGACTGCCTTGCTACATGACATAATCCATAAATAGGTCGAGGTGTATGTGGATGATATGATGGTGAAGTCTGCAACCAGGGAAGGGCATTTTGAAGCACTGGACAAGTTTCTGGCTAGAGTAGAGAAGTATAATCTCAGACTGAACCTAAAAAAGTGTGTCTTTGGGGTCACGTCTGGGAAACTATTGGGGCACATTGTCAGCTAGAGAGGAATAGAAGTGGACCCAGATAAGATCAGAGCAATCAAGGATATGCCCGCACCAAAGAACGAAAAAGAGGTCCGAGGGTTTTTGGGGCGCTTACAATATATTAGCAGATTCATAGCCAAACTAACAACCATTTGCGACCCTATCTTTAAGCTTTTGAGGAAAGACCAACCTGTTGTATAGAATGAGAAGTGCCAACAGGCTTTTGAAACCATCAAGGATTATCTGATGAATCCCCCTGTCTTACAACCGCCGAGACCAGGTAAAGTCTTAATCCTATATGTGGAAATTGAAAAGGATGCAATAGGGGCGATGCTAGCACATGAAGGTGAAGGGAAAACAGAGCATGATGTATATTACCTGAGTAAGAAGCTTCTACCCTATGAAGCTACTTATAGTTTAGTAGAGAAAACTTGTCTAGCAGTGATTTAGGCAACGAAGAAACTCTGACACTACTTCCAGTCATATAAGGTGCAAGTAGTTTCCAAACATGATCCCCTCCAGTACCTCCAACAGACCCCGTCTCTTACGGGAAAATTGGCTAGGTGGCTTGTTTTGTTCACAGAGTTTGATATAAAGTATACGGCCAAAAAGATAATAAAAGGGAGAGCAGTAGCAGACTTTTTGGCACAAAGCCCGGTCAGGGACACCCAAGAATGGAAGCTGGAGTTCCCTGACGAGTATTTAGGGGCGATAGAGATACAAGATTGGGAAATATACTTTGACGGAGCTATCAACAACAAGGGAGCTGGGATAGGAGTGATTTTGGTTACACTAGAAGGAGAAATGATCCCGATGGCAAAAAGGCTCGAATTTGAAGCAACCAATAACCAAGCAGAATATGAAGCCTGCATCTTTGGCTTAGAAGCATTGCGTAGTGCAGGGGCAAAAAACGTCACTATCTACGGGGATTCCATGCTGGTTATAAAATAAGCCACCAAAGAATGGGAGATAAAAGAAGACAGATTACGGTTGTACTGGGAACACTTGACCACCATTCTGTGCTCCTTCACACAATGTAAATTCATCTATTTGTCAAGGGAAGGAAACCAGGTAGCTGATGCCTTAGCCACACTAGCCTCCATATGGGAAAGTGGGAAACAACCAGAGGCCAGACCCTTGATTCTCACAAAGTCTCAAGCCCCCAGTGTAATGACCAATATTTTTTAAATTATCTTATTTTAGAATGAGATTTGCAATGTTAATAAAAATTTAAAAGTAAATTAAATTATTTACTATTTTGTGATTATTATTATTATTAGTATTATTTTATGTTAAATAAATTTCCTAGGTAAATATTTATTTATTTGAGACTTATTATTTCAAACATTAATTTATGTTATTGATGTTTATTTTTTTGGATAGAATTATTTTAAATAACATTATTTATGTGCATTATTATTTTTATCAACTTACATTATTTATTTTATTATTAAATTGTTTTATTTGTATTAATGTTATTTTTTTTAGTGTTATTTTATGTGTATATTATTGTGTGATGTGTGTGTGTTTATTATTATATGTGTGTATATTTTTAATTGTATGGTGAAGATTTAAAGTTACATATTATAATATATAGTTTTATTAATATAATATATATATATAAATATATATTTACACATGCATGCATGCAAGACCCATACATGCATGCATTCATTAACACTGCATAAGAAATAAATCATGGACCAAAAGAAAATAGTAAAGGAAGAAACAAAAGCATTTTTTTGGACAGAAACTTATAACAAACCCACGAAACCACTATTCACTCATCTTCTCCCTCTCCGTTGCCGTTCGACCAACGCCTGTCAGAGCGCCTCTCCCCCATTCGCCTATCACCGTCCTCTTCCAGCCATCACCGCCAGCAGCCACCATCATCTCCAGCATCGTTGAGTAGCTCTGACAGTGAGTGGTCGTATATGAAGCTTTCTGTCATCCCCTCCATTTTTGATTGCTGTTCTTCTCACCGTTGGTCTCTTTCTCTTCCTTGGACACTGGTGAGTGTAAATCCAAGCTTCTTTTCGATTGATATTGCGTTTTGTAGGGTGGTGTGTGATTTTTAGTTTTTGGCTCATTAGGGTTTTGAATTTTTTTTAGGGTGTTAATGGTCAATTCATGAAAAATTCCTTCACAAACTCTGTTCCTGTAAGCTTAATCTACATGCTGTAATTTTTTTAGAATTTTTGGAATTTATTTTAATTTTTGTGAATTTTTGATTATTTTATTATTATTTTCTAAATTTCGAAAATTAATTAATTAAATTATGAAATTGTGTTTTATGGTGATTATAGGAGTTGAAATCAATTATAAAAATTTATTTGTAATTTTTATGAATTTTTATGTATTTATTTGGAATTTATTAAGTTTATGTAACTTTGAAAAATAGGGTTAATTATGTGTTTAATTGAAATAAATTGATAAATTGAGTATATTTATTGATATTATTGAATTATATGTTGAGAAATTAATTTTTGAGTAATTATATAATTTTTGGTGAATTTTTGAACATTTATAGTGAATATATATATAGGGGTATTTTGGTAATTTTACACTAAATTGGCTAAAAATATAATTAAATTAGTTTTAATAATTATTTGAGCTATAAAAATGATTTCTGCAAATTTTTAGTATTTTTAACTAATTAAAACTATTTTTCATAAATTATTTTTAAATTATGTATAATATACTATTTTTCTAAATAAATGGGTTTTTATTGATTTTTAGTATGTTTTAGGGTTAATTACGTAATTTGGATTTATAAAATGTATTTTTATTATATAAGGGCATTTTCGGTATTTTATAATTATTATGTGAATTGTAAACCTCGGTCGGTCAATTGTAGTTTGGAGTCTGACCGAGGGATTGTAGTTGTAATTCTGTGTTTATTTCGAAGTGTATTTCTTTGCAGGACCGACTCTACTCTTTGAGTAGAGAGATGTCCGTTTTATAGGGGAAGTTCTGCCGGATTTTCGGTAGAATTCTCGTAAAACGTGATATCCGGTCAAATTCCTATTCTAATTTTATGTCTAAAATTCTAGATCGAGTCTTTAGAATTTCCGTTAAATTTATTCTGATTCATGTTGTCATTTGTTTGTCTAGCTGCGCCGAGACCGAGGCCTAACAGATCAAGCCCGCCGAGTTTGTCTCGTGGAGCGCTAACATGTGAATTATTATACTGTATATATATGCACTGCATATAGGGTGCATTATTTAGAATTTTTCATTTTCATTGTATGTTTTGAAAGGGATTTAAATTATAATATTTTTGGTATATCTAGGGTTGCATTTTTATATATATGCATATTAAATAATTATGCATGTTAGTTTGATATATGCACATTGGACAATTAGGTTTAGGTTTAATACATTTGAGTAATATACACATGTTTTAAAATGTACACTTAGACATAATTATTTTATTAAATGATTAGTATACTTTAGGTATAGTTTCAGTAGATTTTAGGTTTATTCTTAAATAATTGCATGTTAAATTATAAACCTACACTTAAATTATTTTTAAGTTTATTTTTGGTATATTTTTGATTTATTTCCAAATAAATAAATGTTTTATTATTAAATTAAACCTAGCACAGTAGTGGCATATTTAGGGTTTATTTTTGATATATGCATGGTAGATAATTAGGTTTATTTTTAGTATATTTTTAAGATAATGCATGTTATATTATTGTTACTTATTTAAATTGTTTTTAACTATATTAATGATTTATTTCATAAAAAATTTGACATATATATATATATACACCTGAAATATACTGGGTATATTTTAGGAATATTTTTGGTATATATATATATGGTTGGTTTTACTATTATGAATATTGTCCTACATTAATTATTTTCCGAATGAATGATTTATTCGATATGAAGGATATCAATAGAACGTGCTTCCTAGTGGGCAGCACTAGGACCGTGTACGTACCGGTACGATAGATAAGGATTGAGTGAGAGTTAAAATTGGGTGATTATAATTGATTTAATTGATTTGACTAAGATTAATGGTATGTTAGATAGTGTGATTGCGGGGCCAATCACACTGACAGTCAGACTGCTGGAGCTCGATTGACTTAGTGTCTCAGGACCAGTCTACTGTCCATAAGTGAATTGAATGATCTATTGGGTTGATTGAGATGTGAGGTGATAGATAGTGTGATTGTTGGAGCTTGGTTGACCAAGTGTCTCGGGGTCAATCACACTGACAGCTCGGTCGACTTAGTGTCTCGGGGCCAGTCTGCTGTCCAGATTGGAATAAGTGTTCTATTTGGAATCAAGTGAGCCTGTATGGCTAGAGTGATAATGGGATTGTTTGAGGTTGTTATTATTTAGGGTTCTATGGATCCTTCATGAATTAAAACAAACATTTTCTACATTTAGTATATTTATAAAAGTAAAGTTTGGCATTCATCTGAAATGTGTGTATATACATATATATATATATATAAGAATGCCTGATTGTTATGGTTTAGTTTGCATGTATATATAGTATAATAATTCACTCAATGAGGTCTGACCCCCCCCCCCTCAATTAATTTTTTTCAGGAGATCCCATATCGTCAGACCTTAGTTGTAGAGTTCCTCACTGGTGTTCTTCAGTCCCGGCTATTTTATGCAAATGTATATTATGAACTTTAAATTGTATTCTAGAAACTGCAATAGTAATGTTATTATATTGGAAGTGTATTATTTTGTTTGGATATTAAATACTCTGAGAATTTATATTTGAACATTGTACGAATATGTATTCATTTATAAAAGAATTTGAAGTATTTATTTTATATATTGCTTCAGAAAAATTTTAATTTGGTCGTACTTTTATTTAATTATTGCATGATTTTATTTTCTTAGGCTTGCTACGAGTTCCGGATTCGAAAGAATTCTCGTTCCCTAGCGCCGGTCATGACTCATAGTTTGGGTCGTGACACCCAGTTATGAAGAGGTGAGAGCAACGCCAGTTGATGTCACTGAGAAACCTTGGTTCTGTGATTTACAAAAGTATCTGGAAACTGGGCAGTTCCCGGATGACGCTGAGAAGAAAGAAAGGATATCCCTACAAATGTTGTCTCGATAGTTCATAAGCCACAGGGGGATGTTATACAAAAGAATGTCAGTCGGGGTACACCTCAAATGCGTCGACAAGGATGAAGGTCAGAAGCTTATAGAAGCAAGTCATGAAGGGGTGTGCGGGCCACACATGAATAGGACTATCTTGGCAAAGAAAATAGCCTGCCAGGGGTATTTTTGGCTCACTATGGAAGTGGATTGTGTTGGATTTGTGAAGAAATATCACATTTGCCAAACATATGGTGATGTTAGCCACTTACCATCTATGGAACTTCAAGGAATGACATCTCCTTGGCCGTTTGCTGTATGGGGGATTGACATCATAGAGGAGATAAGGCCAAAAGCAACTAACGGTCATCGGTACATCATCGTAGCCATCGACTACTTCTCCAAGTGGGTTGAAGCTGAATTTTATACTACTGTGGGGGTGAGGCAGATGTCGAGATTCGTCAAAAAGAACATAATCTACAGGTATGGTCTGCCACACCACATAGTCACAGACAATGGTGTTCAGTTTTGAGCAAAGACAGCCACACTACTAAAGGACTATAAGATTGAGCACCACAGATCATGTCCATATAGGCCACAGGCAAATGGAGCGGTAGAAGCAACACATAAGTATGTGAAGATGATTTTGGCTAAGATGATAGAAAATTACCGAGATTAGGCTGAGTACTTACAATTCGCATTATGGGGGTACCAAACTACTGCTAGAACCTTGACAGGGGTCACTCCATACTCTTTAGTTTATGGGTGTGAAGCAGTTTTGCCCGTAGAGGTCGAGATAAAGTCATTGAGAGTCCTTATGGAATCTAAACTCCCCGAGTATCAGTGGGTCAAAAGTCGGTTGGCTCAGTTGACACTATTGGATGAAAAGAGGATGAAGGCTATGTATCATTCTCAGCTGTATCAGAAAAGAATAGCCCGTGCCTATAATAAGAAAATCAAGCCAGGCAAGGTTCGAGAGGGGGATCTGGCATTGAAACTCATAAGATCAGTCACGACCGATCCTCGAGGAAAGTTTAAACCCAACTGGGAGGGACCGTATCTAGTAAAGAAGCTATTTTTAAAAGGCGCTGCCATTTTGTCTGACATGGAGGGAAACGAGTTCAAAGAACCCATCAACCTAGACAAACTCAAGAAATACTTTCTGTGAAAAGTCTCACTAGGGAGAAAACCTGGAAAAGAGGCTGTCTAGGCAAAAATTAGAGGCTAAAAAATAAAAAAAAATAAAAAAAAAAAGAGAAAAAGAAAAAAGGGAGTCCTGTTAGACTAAAAACCTCAAAAGAGGCGGTTCAGGCAAAAGTTAAGGACATATAAAAGGGGAAGGAAAGGCACAAAATGATTAGTTGGAAAACTTGCAAGGGCAAGCCAACTAATAACATGAGATATACCAGAAGCGAAATGTATATACGTTTTGTGCTTAAATGAAATGAAATGGATTGCTTTAATTGTCATTGAACATTGCATAATGTGTCCATTACAAGCCATTTAACTAGTACAAAAGGAAAATTACGTCTAACAAAAAGGAAAACGGTGACTTCATTCCATGAGCTAGTTTTTTCATCTCTTCTTTTGTTGCCTACCCTGTGAACTTAACATCTGTAATTCTCTTATCTTTTTATATTTAATAAACTCATCTCTTTCTGTCTGTTGTAAGCAAACCCATGCTTTATAATTATCATCGGTGGTCTGATCACCGTCGTAGCTTAAGTTTCTTTTGATGGATCTTCGAGGCTAAGTTGCCACTAGGTGGTCCAAAAAATTTTGAGAAAGCGATCCTGGCTCGAATTCGTGAACAGGCTCCATAATCAGCTGTTTATGACCATATTGACGACATAGGCGAGCTGGATTGTAGAAAGTGGCAAAATGGAGATCGACAATCGAGATGCAATATGTATAAGACCGGAGGGTCACATGTTGCAAACCCTACCAGGGACACATCCAGTGAATCAATGTATCAGGGAATGTTGATAGCCAGCTATGAATGTCTACAGGGATGGGATGTAGTTTTTTTGTTCGATAATGCTTGGCTTGATAATGCCTAATGTCTTGGGGAGGTTCAATCAAGCCCAGTTTTTCATAAAGCCACATCTGCGAGATTGCAAATGCTTAGATACAGGCAGTATTGTCAGTTGGAAGAAAAGGGGGGCAACATGAAACTTATCTCCAGCCAAAAGGGGCTTCCAAAGAATCATCGCGTCCTTGTAAAGTCATCCAATCCAATGATGGTTTTTGCTAAGATGAGAGGGAAGGGATTGAGCCCTGACTCCACTTGGTCAAGGATAGAGAGGATCTTCATATCACAATGCCCTGAGGGGGAAACCAGCAGAAATTAAGCATACAAATAGAGGGCTAATATGCAGGGCCAGTAAGTTTCCCCTCTGTCCACAACCATAATGACTTCAAGGAGGGACTCCAATTTGACTCCTGAGTTAGAGATACAGTGGAAGGAAGACCGAGGTGGAAGATTGAACATGAGCGCCATTTGTTATTGTATGGAATGAGAATCTGGGTTTTCAAAAGCAGGAATTGCAAGTTGGCAAGTGGAATCTGTATGATGACCAAGAATTGCCTCGAATTCCTTTGGTGGGGGGTATATTTCTACCATGTTGAGCCAAAAAATGTGTTTTTGGGGATCCCAAAACTGAACCATGGCATGGAGAAAAGGGTAATTAATTCTCCTAGTATGGAGTGATTTGAAGACCGTGAGATGAAATGGCTCTAGCCCGACCCAGGATTTATTGTCCAGACCTTTTAAAATTGATTGTAGGAACCTCAGACTTTGTTCTATCATGTTTGTGGCTTTTCAGAGACACTTAGAGGGAGAAACAGAAAGGGAAGGACGAAGGGGATTCGAGAATTAGGTCAAATGTAAGAATTTGGGTTTTATAGGGGCAAGACTGCCTATTGCTGAGGTGGTCGCCTCATTGATGAGGCGATCACCTTATCAATGAGGCACCACCTCAGCAGCAAGAGGTGATCGCCTCTTCACAAGAGTTCATTGAGGCGATCGCCTCATCAGTAATACGGGCCGATTGCATTTCTTTGAGTCACACAGTCTAAACAGGTGTCGTTAGAATATAGTGGGACAGTTATGCATGCAAACATCGAAATTAACTCACATGTGAAGAAATGAGAAAAGCAAAACAAGTGGATTTAATCGAGGAAAATGTTGAATTCTGCAAGCATTCTGTTCATAAAAATTAAAAAAAAAACCAAAATTTTATGTTTACTACTTAGAGACTACATAAATTTTAACCCTAGAACGTCAAGCATCTGATCCCGTTCCCTCAGGGTCATCTTCTCCCCCGACGCCGCTGTCGCTCCTGTTTTCATCCTTGTCATCCTCATCAATCTGAAATACGTCAATCTGATGCTCAAGAGTGGCGATCCTCGCCTTGCTAGCCTCATCTCAATTTTATTCAGACAAATCAAATGTTAGTAAACCATGCAAGCATGCATACATATAGAAAATAATGAAATTCTTACCCTCCATTGCTAAGTGACCTCCAGTATGTAGTCTCTCTAGGCCTCTATCATGCGATACATATATAGGCCCTACTCCAGCGGAATCTGCATTATAAAAAAAAATATTGGAACTAACATTTGGTTTGAGAATTATAGTGAAAGCAGGTCAGAAAAAGGAGCATATGTGAGTAGCACCACCAAGGATGCATGTAAGGGTCAGGTCCTCATCCAAGGCCAGGAACTAGCATGATAACTCTCCAAGGGGAACCCAACATCGAGCTAGAGGATCGGGGACGTGGATGAAGCTACCTGGGATAAACTCAAAATCGGGGGCAGCAGTCGGCCTGGCTTCCTCACCGACGGTGAAAGTCTCCTCTCTGCCTGGATCCAGTCAATGCCTCAAGGGCTCCCTCTCCCACACTCAGGACCTAACTGGGGCTAGGGGCCTAGCAGGCGCAGCCTGAAGGCAAAAATAGAAGGAATATATTAAGAATCCAATGAATTTGCAAAGAAAATAGGAACTTGCAAGGATTTACTTGAGAAGTAGAAGCGGCCTGGAAGGGGACTATCAGTAGAAGGTGGGTGCGGATGAACTCTACATACCGGCTCTTCACGTGAACTGTGTGGTCCACAGCTGGTGAGCCCGCAACAGCCTGAGCGAGGTCATCACCCTCCAACTCATGAGCCCAAAGCATACTGTCATAAGGGGACCTGGGGACCCGCCTAGCCCTAACGCCTGCCTTCTAGTTCAGGACCCGCTCTCCCAAGTACCAAGCTTGATACCTAGGGCCACAAAGGAGTGCCCTCTTCCGGGCTAGAGGCCTAGAGCGAGTCATCTCTATGGTCCAAGTGTCCTCGGACCCCCACAAGTCATTTCGGATCTGCAGGAAAAGAGAGATGTCAATATGTAGGTAAATTGAATGTAAATAATTTACTAATAAGTAGGTTTGTGCTTTGCAGGTACCACATCCTGTGTCAGCGAGTTCAGGTACTGCCTGTGGATGTGAACTCACACGAGATACCTCTTCACAACGCAGCTAGCGCCCCACCTACCAAGGGTAGGGAAGTGGTCTCCCACTCGGGTAACGCCCACAAGCAACTCTAGCTCTAGAGCCCAAACCTAAAAAATAGAATAGGAGAAGTCGAGAAGACTGATGTAAGTAATGAGGGTCAGAATAAGATAAAAAAAAGGGGGGATCATGACGTACCAGAATAGCATGCCAAAAGAAGCAAAACCTCCTAGCCCCTCAGACCACCTCGTCCATTCTTCGGTACAAGTACGCCAGGGCACAACTACCCTAATCGAATGTGGGAATCTGGTCAAGATCCTGAAGGGCCGGTAGGAACATCAAATCGATAGAATTAGCGGTGTCAGCAAAGAGGGTGGTACCGAGTAGGTAGAGCAAGAAAGCCCTTACCACCTGGTCAATCTCAAGGGGAGAAATCATCGTTGCAGCCCGGTCTCGAGTGTAAAAACTCCTTATCAAGTCCAACTTAAGGGTATGAGTCCCCTTCATGTCAGGAGTCATCCCCAAAAGTCGCTCGATATATGTAGCCTTATCCGGAGACAGCTAATGTAGACTCGCATCCAAGGGAATAGGATCCCCGGCACAGACAATCCCCGTGATGGTAGCAAATGATACCGGGTCTAGAGTAAGCTCGCCGAACGGGAGGTGGAAGGTGTGGGTCATATCAAACCACCTCTCCATCAAGGCAAGCAATGGCTGGTAGTCCATGCGCCCCTGCTCGGATGAAAGTGAGAGTACGAATTCCTCGAACCCCATCTCCTAAATCTGGTCCCTCTGCTCGTCAATCAAGTCACTGAAAAAAACCCGGGCTCCATGGAAATTCCTAGCACCCTTGAAAGTCTGAGCATCATGCTGCAAATAAAGAGATAGGGAAGTAAAATTTATACGTTTTGTGGTCTCAAGGAGAATTTCAGAATGGATGTACATGTAAATGGTGAAGTTCCTTTATGTTGATGAAGTGATCGCCTCACCTTAGAGGTGATCGCCTCATCACAGAGGCGATCGCCTCTTCGGTAAAGCGATCAGCACTGTGAAAGGGCGACAGGAAATCGCCTCTTCACAGAAGCTCATCATCTCATCAATGAGGCAATCACCTCATTAATGAGATGATCACCTCATCGAAGAGGTGATCGCCTCTGTAAGGTGCAGATGGGAACAATGTTTAATTTTTGATGCAATAAGGCATAAATTCCATATTTTGTTCGATTAAATAAATAGAACGATAATTATGCAAGACTAACCCCTAAGCCAATGAAATTTTACAGGAAATTTTAAGGTGCTAACCTCCCTGGATGTGGAAGAGTAGATGTGAGACCCTAAGTCTGCCAGAAGCAGAATCGAGTCTCCATAGGTCAATCCCAGACTCTTAGAAGCACTAATGAAAGGCAAAATATGATCCCACTGAGGTACAGGGGGCGTTCTATCGTTCTCCATCGACTAAAAAGTGAGGAGAGATACAGGGAGTACAAAAAGTATAAGAAAAAAGAGGAAAAGAAAAGGTGACAAAAATAGAAGGGAGAAAGGACAAAAGGAAAAGAGTCATTTTTATAGCAAGCAAAGATGTAGGGTTTTCCCCAAAAAAAAAAGAATGAAAAGTGAAAAGTGATTAATGGAAAATGATGGCTATTGTCGCATACCAGAAGGGCGAAACTCAAAGTACAAATTTTTAAAATAAAGTTTTCAGAAGACACGGCTGTTCGGGTTTGAATCCCCAAAGCTTAAAGAAAGGGTTATTCGGGTTTGAATCCCCGAAGCTCAGAGAAAGGGTTGTTCGGGTTTGAATCCCTAGAGCTCAAAGGATCGAGATGATTGTTCGGGTAGTATCCCTGAGGTTGAAAGTAGAGGACAACTGGGCTAGGAAAACCCGGAAGTCTATGTTCCCAAGTGAGTGATAATCAAACCAGGAAAATTCAAAAGCCACATCCCTAATGGTTATCGGGCTAGAAAAACCTGAGAATCATGTTTCAGGTATTGTGATAGGGCCAGGAAAACCCAAGAATCATGTTTCTAGGAAAACTCGAGAATCATGTTTCAGGTGTTGTGATGATCGGGCCAGAAAAACCCGAGAATCATGTTTCAGGTGACTGATGGTTGGGCCAGGAAAACCCATAAGTCTATGTCCCTAGCAAGACAGTAATCGGGCCAGGAAAACCCAAGGTTAACAGCCTTTAAATACTTTATCAAATATTAATAAGTGGCTGATCGGGCCAGGAAAACCCGAGGATCACGGTCACGTTTTAGAATTGAAGAATTCATCTCTCAGGTGAGACCTGAGAGTCAGGTACTTTTCTTATCTTATTGTTTATTTATTGTTATGCATGTGATTTTTTAAAAAATGGTCATTGCATGCATTTGATTTTTCAAAAAATCAGGGGGCAAATTGTAGACGCCCGGTTCAGTCGGCCCGTGTTAGGGGACGAATTAGGGATGCTCGGTTTGACCGGCCCGTTATCAATCCCAATGATAAGAATGTGAAACTTGGACATGAGGATGAAGCCTGAATCTCTAAGTGAAAAGTGGACTTGAAAACCCAGAAGCCTGCAAAACCCAAAATCGAGCCCAACTATCCAATTTCGGCCCGAGCCCACTTGGCCTAGCGCAGGCCCAAGCCCAAGAGGCATCGCCTCAGTGCAATGAGGCGATTGCCTCTTTGGCAGCTGCCAATGGGGCGATCACCTCATTGCAATGAGGCGATTGCCTCTTTGGCAGCTGCCAATGGGGCGATCGCCTCATCAATGAGGCGTCGCCTTTATGACAACCCACGTGTAGCTGCATTTAATACAGCTGCAATCATGACAATCAAGTGGTGCGAGCCCCACTCTCCAGACTTTCTCCTTGCATGAGGAAAAGACTTTTGGAAAAAGGAAAAAAGGCTAGGAGAGCTCATAATGGGTTAGGAGGCTTAGGGGGATGGGAAAGCTAAGGGATAAAAGGGAAACGAGAGAGAGAATAAGGAAAAGAGGAGAAAAAAGAGGAGGGGAAGCTCTGAAAAAAAAAGGAGAGAAAAGGAAAAAAAGAGGAGAAGGAAGAAAACGTCCAGAGAAAGGAGAGGAGGTCCACTTTTCCACAAGAGAAGAGGAAAGAAACTTGTGTCAAGGAGAGATACTACATCCTATCAAGGATTTCAATCAAAGCAGCTCTGAGGGTCTCTTATTTTGGTATAAAACCTGCACTTAAACTTGATATGTCCATCATTTTATGTATTCTTGTTATGTGTAATTGAGCTATTAGTACATTTTAGGTTTATCTCTAGTGTGTCATGCTTGATATCTCACCTCATGGATGGATTTTTAAATGTTTTTGCATGTAGTCATAGTATGATGAGTGTAGAGTGTGTATATGCATGTTTTGGTTACTTAGAGTAGAAGTCTGTACGTCTTGGGAGTCAGAGTCGGCCTGGTGGTCAGGCGTCGCCTCATCTCAATGAGACGATCGCCCCATCGACAGGCCCTCAGGGAGCCTATCTTTTGTGTGTGTGTTACCTGTTTTACTTCGGGTCTGTAAGAGCCCTGTTAATGAGGCGTCACCTCTTCAATAAGGCGACCGCCTCATTGACAGGGTTAACTAGTTTCTTGCTTCGTTTTATTGTTTATTTGCGATGACGCCTGCTTTAATATGTCCCTTTTTTGACCTTAAGTATGTCTGTATGATTGCATGATGGTGATTATCTTGATTATTTGATGCTTTCTTTAGTTTATAATGTGAAAACCTCTTTATAGAACCTCTTTGTAAATGTCGTTATATGTGATTCCATTTTTTTGTAAAAAGAAAGGCTAACCGTGTGTTATTTGCAGGAATTACTTGATAATTTATGTCATCAAGTAGTCACTTTTGCTAGTTACCCTTTGTATATTGCCGCTTTTATGTTGTTTTAATAGTTTATTTTCGGTATATGTCTCGTTTATTTTCTGTATACTATTAGTTTATTTAGTTAAAAAACGTTGTAATCCTTAATCCCTTCCCCTTTTAATTTTGAATGTATGGTTGTAAATTATTATTTATTTTATTTACTGCGTTTTTTGAATGTTGGGACCTAAAGGCATGAAACTGAACTAATGTGCAAACTTGGACTTAATTATAAAATCCGGAAATTATCCGAAGGCAATTTCATTACACGTGTTAAATGAGGAAATAATTAAATAATTAAATGGTAATAAAATGCGAAACACAAACGGAGGCCAACCGCAAGGTTGGATGAGCATTCAAACGCTCATACCTAGTTTCTAAACCCGATCTCTAATGACGGCTTTTGGGAACCTCTGTGGGATCCAGTTGCTATAAAGTATGTTCTGACTTTTATCCGGATGGCGACTCCATCTCCGAATAGGCCCATGACCTATATCGTATTTTCTGGTGGGCCTTAAGCCCACACAGTGCCGTGATCACCAAATACTTGGGTGTGCGCTAAACCTCGCCGCCTACAAGAATACTCTGTGATCTCTCCAATTAAAAGCAAGTTGGTTATTAATATAAATGAAAATGCACCCTTGTGCAAAGTAGAACGTGAAATTAAATTTCAAAACAGGTATTACATCAGTTGTTTTTTTTTTCTGTCTAATTAAGTACAATTTTTGTTATATATTCATAATTTTGTATAGTCTTAGTTTATGATAAGAATTCTAAGCTACTCTATGCTGTTAGGAGATGTGTTTGGATTTAATTATGTTATGCAAATATAAAAGTAAAACTCATATTTTAGTACATTTTCATTAAAACTCATATTTAAGTACATTTTCATAAATAATTTATGTTTAAACAATGAATATTAAAAAATCACAAATTTTATGTTGTAACCAATTTATTTTTTACTCATTCCATTTTCATTTGAATATATTATGTATTTCACCTTTCACTATTGAAGCAATATTGTTTAGTGTTAAAATTATTCAATTGCTATATACATTTTGGAAAAAATAATAAATAAATGTTAGTTTAAGATATTGGAGTAAAATTAAATTATTATAATTATAAATATCATTTGGTTATATGTACATGTTTATGAATTTATTAGTAAAAGTAGAATAAATATTATCACTGAATACCTCAAAATTAGTCATGGTATCAAGAGTGTTGACGACATTCACTGTGTACCTCAACGTTAAGAGAGTGTTGAGGTAGATGTATTGGCAATCTTGTGAATAATATTATCTTTCCATTTCCATTACTTTCAGAAAAAGAAAAAGAAAATCTTTTTATTTATTATCATTTAATTTGTCAAGATATATAAACATAAATTAACTATTATTTCATTATCTAGATATTTAATATGCATATACTCTGTTTCAATTCAATGGATATATACATGCTGAAACAAAAATAATAATAATACCAATTTAATATAATAGTAAAATTAAATTACTATAATTTTGAAAATTATTTGGTTACTTGTACTTATTTATCAATATAATATTAAAATTTCAAGAAATATATTACCATACTCTGATTAAAAAATTATCAGTTAATAACTTTGTGTTAGATTAGCATCTCAACCTCTTTTTAGAATAAGTCCTTAGTAACTTAAATAATAAAAAGTGTAAACATCCTCTTTAAGAGAATATGGTTCAAATCCCCATCTCTTTTTTTTTTTTTTTTTTGATATTAGGAATTAATCATCTCTGCTAGTAGTAAAAAAAATAAATTAATAAAAAATAAATTTAAAAAAACTCCCTAGAATAAGACTAAGTTCTAATTTCTTGAAAAGGTTGAGATTAGAGAGACTATGTAAATATATATTGACATACTTGTGAATAATAATAGCTGGTAAACATAAATTATTTAATATAATTATTTTAAATTACATATTAAATATTTTATATGATATTTTAGTTAAATTAATTATTAAAACAGTATATAATAATTACATTATTTTTATTATATATGTTGTAAATAACTAAATACGCAATAAATTATTTTATTATCATAGTTTTGTCAACAAGTTGCTTTGAGATTTTATCTTTTTAGAATGCATGCAAAAAGAAATTGTGTTTATAATTTTTATTTATTTATTTTTGAATAGAGTGGCCGCCATTAGCAGGGTTGCTTTTAAATGCAAGAGATTTCATGAATGAATAAATAAAATAAAAAATTAACTAAAATATGGGTTGAATAAGAGACAACAGTCAACAATTTTATTTTATTTTTTTTGGAAAGGGAAAAAGAAGATAAATGAATAGAAAAAAACATGGGTTGCCCATGTGTTGGCTCAACTAGCTACTTAATATATGCTTTGAATCAAGATAAGAACCTGCTTCTTGTGCATCATTCACTCCCTTTGAGTCCACTTGCACCTAAAACTTGATGATAAGCAACAAGGTTGCTTAATAAGAAATCTTATGCTACACTAACATAAAATTTAAATTTTATATCTCATTATATATTTAAAAAAAATAATTACTAAATTTTTATCTTATTAATAATTAATACTATTTTTAATATTATTCATACACATCACAAAATTCTCATAAATTGATGACAGATCTACATATAATGTGTAAATAGTATTTTTATTATAGATTTATTATTATTATTTTTTTGAAATCAAAAGAACTTTCATTAACTTAAATCGAAAATTAAAATATAAGAAATGAACTCAGGAGAAACCATGCTCCACTCCATACAATCTGATAAAAAATAAGCAGCCTTTGCAAGCTTATGAGCCACTCCATTCACAGATCATCTAATGAATCTAAACTGCACATTAGCAAAGGAAGAAGTTAAATGCTGACAGTTTTCAACTAACAAATGACTAGAACCAGAAGACGCTGGATTAACAATTCCTCTTATCATGAGCTGAGTAGACTCAATGAAAAGGTGATCTTCCCCTTTACTCTTCATCCAACTAAGAGCTTCTTGCATGCTAATAGTTTTGGCTTTTCGAGAGGTAAAACATCCAACTAAACGAGAAGCTCGAGCACAGTTAAGAACATCAAAAGAGTCTCTAACCACACACCCTACACCATATTGATTAGAATTCGGAGAAATCGTACCATCTGTATTTACTTTTAACCAATCAAAACAAAGACATGATTTGTAGATTTAATTTTTTTTTTTTTTTAAAAAATCATAAAAATAATAGTTATTTCATGAAAAAGAAATGGAATATCTTACCTAACTATATGTGAAACCTCTATTTTTATATGTAGCCTTAATATTCACATTGCATCCTAATCGATCCCAAGTTTCAATAGATATATTATTTGTGCAGAAGTTGGCAGCTTAATTCATTGATGGAGTTTCATATCCTTCCCATCTTTGCCTTACTTTGTGTAAGCATTAATGTTTCATTATTTTTTTTTCTATATAATGTAAGAGAAGTTGATGATACTTTGATTTAACTTTGTGTACATTTGCATCTACACATTATATATGCAAGCTAGGAATTGGGTATTAATCAATAATATAGAAAAATATTATCAAACATTTGCTAATTGGGTATTAAAAATTCAGGAAATCAGCGTAGATACTAGCAGAATAGCTCTTGCACCATTGAATTCTCGTAGCGACGCAGTTTGCAGTTTGAATAATTAATATGCAGTTAATTATTAAAGAAAAATAAAATATTAATCCAGAAATTCAAAGAAACAAGTCTCAATCTAGAAACAGATTCTCAATTCAGAGAATAAATAAAGTAAAAGTTTTAATTTGATTAATAAAAATGAGTAACTACCTTAAATAAAACCCTAAAGTACATATTTATAAGAAATACAAGCCACCAACCCTAAATAAAATTCTAATTAAGTAGGAAACTAAAATAAGAATAAAATAAAAATTTTAGATAAATACAAAATTATCCCTAATTAAATAATTATCTCAAATAACAAAATAAATAATAAAAATTCAGAATTAATTGCAGTTATTCGCAATGCACAACTTAATTATTTGCTCGCAGGTAGAGCTATGTCTGGTTCCAAACTTTTCATCTTAAGTATGTGCCATGCCTTCCAAGGCTTATATGGTTCCATTATTGGGTAATGATGGTGATAAAGTTCAAGCTGTAGTAGTTTGTCACATGAATTCATCAGCTTGGCACCCTGAGCACTATGCATTTAAAGAGCTTAATGTTAAGCCTGGGCCAGAAATTTTCCACTTTCTTAACCTTGACACGCTTGTCTGGATACCAAACTAGTTAGCTGAGGTAAATTTATGTAGTTCAGGGTTCACTGTCTAGTTATTTCTGTAATATCTACAGGTATTGTACTTGCATATGTTTTTTGTGTGTGTGTATGTCACATTCAAGAGCTAGGAATGTGCAAAGTGTTTGGGATCCCAACTTCATATGCTAATTTCTACTAATAAAATTTGATGTGAAAAAAGTGCTTTGGATTCCAAATTAAAAAAATAATTAAAAAAAATTGGAACCGAGTGGCACCGGTCTGTTATCCTTCCACTGCTAGGAGTGCTTTGGATTCCAAATTAAAAAAATAATTAAAAAAAATTGGAACCGAGTGGCACCGGTCTATTATCCTTCCACTGCTAGGAGCAGGAGGTAATCGCTGCTCTGTGAAGCCAGCCTCACGCAGTACCCTCCTCTCCAGGAGCCCAATGACCCAAGCTTTCGCTTAGACAACTCGGCTCAGCTCCTAGCTTGGAACGGGCAGGCCAGAAACTAGCCACAGCGGGCCAGCCTGCTGGGCTGATTCAACGTCCCTCCAACTTAAACCCCCACTTGGGCAACAGGCTTGCGTTACCAAGCCCGGCTATGTTCAACTCTCCTCAGCAAACTTATAAGGAAAACAAGCATCAGCCTGTCTTACAATGTGGGATTAAGTGTTGCATTTTTGTGACAAACTTCACGGTTTCTTGCAACTTTTTCTTTCTTTTTTGGTGTGGGATTTACGTATTAGTCACTGTTTTAGAGAAATATATAGCAATGTAACTTTTGAGCAAACTCAAGAAAATGAAGTTGGGTAAAGAGAAGAATGTTGAAAATTTGCTCAAACTAATGTAAAACATAGTGCGTTGAAGTGGGAACTTTAGCCATTACTTTTAAGCTTTGCTAATGGTTGTCTTTTTGGTCATAAGTTACTGTGAGAGACATCAAAAACTACCATTACAATTAAAGTTTGAAAATTATTTATCATATGATGAACAAATAGAAAAGAATTTATAAAAGCTACCATTACAATTAAAGTTTGAAAATTATTTATCTACCTAGAAAAAATGACAAATATTAAAAATTTAAAAAGAAAAAATCATAAACTTTTATGAAATTATATGTTATAGCTCGAATTCGTAATCAATCCTATTTCTGTTATGAGCATTTAATAATTGAATCCATTTTTTCACTATTTTATTATCGGTAATAGTAAAAAAAGAAAAAAAAAACTCAATTACAAATTATTTAAAAAGATAGCGGTATTTCTTGATATTTTATTTTAAAATTAGTTATATTTCTTGATAAGGTAAGGGACTAGGGGATGAAACTTATTAATTTGAGGTTTAATTATCTCTAAACCTAGTGTGAGCTATTCTATTAAAATGGTTTTAAATTTGGATGTCTATTAAATGAAATACTTTTTATTCAATATTCAATTTATAATCACAACACCTTTTACCAGAATATCTTTAATAATAAGGAGAAAAATTTCTAATTTAATTTAATGTTATTTAAGTTTATAAAATATCTTACACATGTTAACTTAAAATGGATATACACAAATTAATTTCTTTTTAATCTTCATTTTCATTATGTATTTATGTGTTATTATGTTATAAATTTATAATTTTTATGTTTAATTCTAAATTTGCATGGTAAGAGAGGTTAAAACTTTTACAAGAACCTCTAGGAGAAGCATCAACATGATTTAATTCTTGATTTCATTCTCACAAGCATGATATATTCAACCACTTTTTCATGAGTAAATTTATAATTGAAAAGTGAGCGATTAAAATCACAAATTTTGTATTGTAATTTATTCTCCCTTCATATTATATTTTATTAAACATATTATATAAGACATTATTATTATTATTCAAGCAAAATCAATGTTATAAATTTCAATTGCTCTAAAAAGAATTAAAATGGTGATTTAAGATATTGGAGTAAAATTAAATCATTATAATTATGAAAATCAGTTATTAATGTTAGTGCTAAAATTTTAACACGTATTTCTCTAGTCTAATTAAACATTGTTTTTTTTATCTTCATACAACGATGATTTGCTTGTATTAAGAATGTTATCTCAAATTTTGTCCTACCTTCATTGTATTTGAAGCAATTGTTCGAATACTTTATGATATGTAACTAAAACAGATTTCTGCTATTGAGAAAAAGGAAACTTTAAATATGGGAACTGTTTTTATTTTAATTGCCAGGTCTGATTTAGCTTTTCTTAACCATATTTAAGATGAAAAAATATATATAGGAAATCTGTTTTTTAGAATTTTCATTTAAAAACACTTTTTTATTGTATGTAATTAATTATTTCATGAAGATTAATTTAAATTTTATAAAAGAATTTAGAGGACTAATTAAATCGGACTAACTGAAATCGATGTTGTGAAGCATTATAAGGATGTGAAGTTTTGAAATTGATTAATTAGAATTTTATAAAAAAATCCATGTAATTGACAAATTGAAATCAATGTTGTGAAGTATTATAAGGATATGAATATTTTGAAATCATTGAAGTGATTTGTTTTATGTTATAATCTCAAATTATGTCCTATATTTTAAATTTCATCCAAGATTAATCCACATAGGTATTGTGAAGAATGGAGAGAAAATGAATATTTTGAAAGAAAAAAATTGTTATGATGCATATCTCACCTTATATTTTAGTCTTCAAAACATTCTTCAAATGTCCAAAACATTATTATATGTAATTTCTCCATGAATTAAATCTCATCCCAACATCCACTCAAATTAAATTCAAAAATTTAAATTAAATAGATGATATAGATGACAAAACATATAATTTTTTTTAAGATAGTACTAAAAAATATTTCACATTTTGCACCAACAAAATGTTCTAAGTCAAGTTTATAAAGAAGGTTGTTTAAAAATTACAATGATTTTTATTTTTGTGCATAGTTTTATTAATTATTTCTTTTGAAGAGTAAATGAATTTAATAAGAAGTTAAAAATTGAAATTAATACTATGCTTTCAGACGAAAATTAAAGATACATGCTAAAATTGATAGGGCCGATCAGCCTTCGATTTACTGGTCAAATGACATTTTAAAAATCAGTTTCTAAAGATACATGTTGACCGCGAATTGAATACGTGCAATATTGAACAGATGTGTGGCAAGCAAATAATGGTCGTGATCGAACACGTGTCGAAAAAAGAGAGCCGTGTATCTGTACCCAAAGTCTTGGGAGGCATTCAAATTGATTTGGTGGTTAGTAATTTTTAATCGTACTCGCTTCACCGTATAGTTTGTGAGCTACTCGCTGCTCGCTCTACAAAATGAGGATTTAACTCATCCACCACTTTTAACATTTATTATTTTCCATACTTAATTTTATAAATTCTTTTTAACCAATTAAATAGTTAATTTCTCATTCGAATCCTATTATTTACATCTAAATATTTAAAATTTTTACCATTTGAATTGTTTATAAAATAATTTTAATTAAAAATAGTTGAATTTAAAGAAAAAAAAGTTAAAAGAGGTGTCTAATTATTAGAATTAAATGTGATAAATATATTAAAAATTAACACTAATTTAAGTTTTATTAAAAATATAAATAAAATGTCAGATTAATTTGTAAATAGTTCCAAATTAATTTTAAAAATTGAAATTAACTTATTTAAATTGAATTAAATTTTTACTAGTTAAATAAATTAACAAGTGATATTGAAAAATATAATAGTACTGAAATAAAATTGAAATACTATTACATGTTATTCAAAAAATTTATAAGTTCAACTGAATATCCAAGAATTTTATACATTTAATTGAATATTTACTAGTTTTAAAAAAATAAAAGTATTACTGTAGGCAGAGGTTTTGGTTGCGCGCCTAAGTGTTGATGACCACAGCACTGTACGAGTTTAAGGTTCATTAGAAAATATATAGTGGGCTTAGGGTTCAAAATGGAGATGGAGTCGCCACCCGGATAAAAGTCGGGAACACTGTATAGCAACTGGATTCTACGAAAGTTTCCAGAAGTCGTCATCAGAAATCGAGTTCAGAAATTGGGTATGAGCTTTTGGAATGCTCACCCAACCTTACGGTTGGCCTTCATATGTGTTTTATATTTTGTTACCTTTGATTATTAAATTATTTCCTTATTAACATGTTAATCGCAATTGATTTTCAATTTTATATTTTATCCTAAGTTTGCACATTAGTCTCATTTCATACTTGTATTTCCGACATTCAATCACAAATAAAAGAAAATAAAACAAATAAAAATAATTTACAACCGTTCATTCCAAATAAAAGGGAAGAGGGATTAAGAATTACAACTTTTGGTGTAAATAAATATAAAAATACTAAAAATAAACCATACAAAAACAAAAAATAAATAAATAATAAACTAATTAATTATATAAACAGAAACTCTTAAGAATTAATTAATAAAATAATCATCTAATACTTAGAAATCACAACATAATTCTTACAAGAAATATGAGTTACTTCTATCTCGCAAACAACAACAATATCTATAAATCATTTACAAATAATATTTACAAAATAAATAGAAATAAATCCACAAAATAGTCTACAAAATAACACAATAATATAATATTAAAAATAATACCTGTAATATCCCGTGTTTTTAAAATATTTTTACACTGTACCGGGATATGCAGTGTCAATAATTTCTGTATTTTATATGATATTTTTATGAGTTAATATGTATTTAAAACCTATTTTAATTACTGTGTATTATTTTCAGTGTTTTACGTAAAATTTTCCCGGGACTTGCATTTTCGGGGAAATTTTCACGTAAATATTTTAATATTAATTATTTTAAATATATTTTCGAACTTGCATGGACTCATACGTATTTTTAAAATACTAAATAAAGCCTACGTGTGTGTATATTTATTTAATTAGGGTTTATTATTACCCTAATATTTTATTAATTATTTATTTGTTTTATTGTTATTTAATTAATTTTATTTAGTATAAATTATTTAAAATATTAAATTTTATGTGTGTGGTGTATATTTGATGTGTGTAATTTAATATTATTTTATTATATAGTGTAAAGTATATATATATACATATATACATCAAAAATCAAAAGAATTGGAAAATTATCATTTTGCCCCCCAAGTCTTCTTCTTCCTCCCGATCCTTCTCCTCGCCGTCCGGTCGCTGCTACTGCCGTTTCTTCACCGTGGGTGTGCCGTCCGGTGTGCCACCGCCTTCCCCAACCATTTCCGCCGCCTGAGGTAGCCGTTTCCGACGCCTGGAAGTCGATTTTGGCCGGAGAAGCCGAAAATCGATCCATCGTCGATCACGTCGATTCCGGCCACCATTTTCGACACCGCCAGTCTCTTTCTTCTCCTTGAGCTCCGATGAGTGTGATTCTAGCTTTGGTTTGAGCTAAAATGGTCTAGAATTGCTTAGGTTTCGATTTTGTCAATTTCGGCCTATTAGGGTTTTTGATTTTTTTGAACTTCGCATTGGATGATTCATGAAAACTCCCTTCACAAATGTTGATTATAGTAGCTTAATCTACATGTATGAATTTTTGTAGAATTTTTGGAGATTTTTTGGATTTTTGGGTATTTTTGAATATTTTAATATTATTTTCTAATTTTCGGAAATTAATTATTTAAATTATGAAATTGGAGTTTATGGTTGAATTAGGTGATGAAATGAATTATAGGAATTTATTTGGAATTTTTATGAATTTCTAAGTATTTATTTTGAATTATTGAAGTTTATGTGATTTTGAGAAATTAGGGTTAATTGTGTTTTAAATTGAAATTAATTGGTTAATTGAGTTTAATTATTAATATTATTGATAAATATGTTGATAAAATTAATTTTGGATAATTGTATGATTTTTGGTGAATTTTTGAAGTAATTTAGGTATATTTATATATATAGGGGTATTTTGGTAATTTTACCCTAAATTGTCTAAAAATGTAATTTAATCGGTTTTAATAATTATTTAAGGTATAAAAATGATTTCTAAAAATTATTTGGTATTTTTAACTAATTAAAACTATTTTTCGTGAATTATTTTCAATTATATATATAATATACGGTTTTTCTAATAAAATGAATTTTTATCGGTTTTTACAGTGTTTTAAGGTTAATTATGTAATTTCTACGTATAAAATGTATTTCTGTGATTTAAGGATATTTTTGGTATATCTGGAATTATTCTGTGTTTGTGGACCTCGGTCGGTGGATTGTAGTTTGGAGTCCGACCGTGGGATTTTGATTGTGTTGAGCCTATTTCTCGAAGTGTATTTCTTTGCAGGGTCGGCTCTACTCTTTTGAGTAGAGAGATTTCCGTTTTACAGGGGAGGTTCTGCCGGATTTTCGGTAGAATTCTCGTAAAACGTGATATCCAGTCGAACCCTAAATTCTGATTCTGTGTTTAATACTCTAGATTGAATTCTAGGATTTCTGTTAGGTTTATTCTGATATCGGTTATTTATTGCTTGTTTAGTTGCGCCGAGACCGAGGGCTAGTGGACCAGGCCTGTCGGACCCATCTCGTGGAGCGCACTAGGTGAGTTACTATACTATATATATATGCTTAGGATGCATGATTTAGAAATATATGTTTTACTTTGATTAAAATGCATAAATAATGTGATTTGTATTTAAGTATATTTTTGGTATATAATAAATTATATACATGTTTTATTAATAAAATATATTTAAAATGTTTTTAAATATATTTTTAATTTAATTTATGATTTGATTGGATTTATTTGACATATATATACTCGAAATATACCTGGTTTACTTTTGGTATATTTCCGGTATATATATGGTTTATGTTGTATTTTATTAAACTTCATGCATCATTTATTTTTATGGATGAATGATTTATATTATTAATGAATGTGCTACCTAGTGGGCAGCACTAGGACCGAGTATGTACCGATACGCCTATAGCTTTAGGCTATATTACTAACTTATTTGTGGATATTGATTTGATTATGATTATTGATATGTGAGATGTGGTTTGTGGTGTGATTGCTGGAGCTCGGTTGACCAAGTGTCTCGGGGCCAATCACACTGGCAGTCAGACTGCTGGAGCTCGGTTGACTTAGTGTCTCGGGGCCAGTCTACTGTCTAAATGGATTAAGTGGATATATTTGGAATAAGTGAGCCTGTATGGCTAGAGTGTTGTTTAACACTATTTTTCTGAGGTTGCGATATTCTAGGGTTCTATGTGATATTTCATAAAAGATGATTTTTAATGAAAATATATAAAATGATTTTATTGCATATGTGTGCAATTGCCTGTATATATACATATTATATATATATTATTGACTGTATGCATTATCACTTAGTGTGTATGTATATATATTATAGTAATTCACTCAGCGAGGTCTGACTCCCCTCAGTTGACTATTTTTCAGGAGAGTCAACTTCTTCAGACCTCAGTAACAGGTCGATACGCCGGATTTCTTTCGCCCCGGCTTCTTTATGTAAACTGTCTACTTGAGTCTTATTTATTTTATCTAGACACTGCAGTAGTTGTGAATTAAAGTATTGGATTTCATGTATTTTATTTAAAGAGATGTATTATGTTGAAACTGGATTTGTATTAAAGAGATTATATATCTATGAGATGAGATTTGATTTAAATCCAGTTGATATGGATAATATTATGATATTATGATTTTTATTTTCCGCTGCATATTATATTGTTACTGTTATTATGGCATATTTTATTTTATTTTTAGGCTTGCTACGGGTTCTGGATTCGAAAGAATTCCCGTTCCCTAGCGCCGGTCATGGCCCCTATTTTGGGTCGTGACAAAGTTGGTATCAGAGCGTGGTTTTCTGTGTCAGGGCTTAGTTGTGTGAGTTGTGGCCCTAGTTTTAAAGTTGTGTTTTCTGTTGGACTACTGCAGTGTATTAGGTTCGAGTATGTCTTGATAAGTATTCCTTGCTTTAGTTTTCAGCGTTATTCCTCCGTTGTCTGTTTTGTCTGAATCTTTCCGTTTGTCTTTTCAGTATGAGGAGGCGAGCGCGTGTCGCTCCACCGGTCGTTGAGGCCGAGGATGATGAGTCTTTTCAGGATGAGGTTTTACCTCCTGAGCAGCCAGTTAGACGTAGAGGTCGTGGCAGAGGTAGACCTCGAGGAGCGGCAGGTCGCCGTAGGCAGAGAGAGTTACAGGACGAGGAGCCTGTTGAGCCTGAATTTGATGTTCCTGTTCCTCCAGTTGTTCAGCCTGTTCAGCCTGCCTATCAGCAGGGTATGTCTGACCCTGAGGCAGCTTTGTTCTATGCCCGAGTTGGCAGGATTGCTTTCGATGGTACTTCTGATCCTTTAGACTTTTTGCATGCGATTGAGACTAGGACTCGGACTGCTCATACCGAGTACCAGTGGATCATGATTGTTGAGTTGTCTGTTAAGGGACCAGCTCTAGATTGGTTTATTCAGATGATCCAGCCTTATATGATGACGATGACATGGGCTCAGTTTCGAGAGCGATTCATGAGGAGATTTTATCTAGAGCCTCTTCGTTTGAGTTATCGTCTTCGTCTGACCAGTATTTCTCATGGAGATCGATCAGTAGAGGAGTATACCCGAGAGTTTCTTTGTCTGGGTAGATATGCTGAGGATCTGATGCGAGATCAGTATTTCGCAGTTACTATGTATGTTACTGGTTTGGGTTCAGCTTTTGTTGGTATGCCTACAGCAGGCCTTACTCTTGAGTCTGTGATTGAGCTAGCTAAAGAGATTGAGCTTAGGCTAGTTAGGCAGGGAGCGATGCCTGATTACTACCGGTTGGGAGTTCAGTCGAGTGGATTACAGGCTACTCCGTATTCGAGTTTTCATGTTGGTTCGAGTAGTCAGCAGCGAGGTTCGACTCAGCAGAGTCAGAGACAGCAGCAGCGAGTGCATCGGAGCAGTAGACATGGCCGTGGAGGTCAGCATAGATCATTCAGATTTTGGTCAGGTGCTTCGAGCAGCAGCAGTGGTCGTAGTTCTTGATCAGCGGCCAGTGTTTGCCAGACTTGTGGTAGAGTCCATCAGGGATCGTGTTATCTGACACCACTGACATGTTTCAGATGCGGGCAGACAGGACATTTTGCCAGATTGTGTCCTTATTCCGAGTATCAGCAGCAGCAGATTTCACGATTCCCACAGTAGTCGATTGCTAGTGCAGCACTCGTGCCATTTCAGTTGCCACCAGCCCAGCATCAGAGTTCCACTCAGTTTGTTCCATAGCAGAGTCATGGTAGAGGTACTAGAGGAGGTGCCAGAGGTGTTGGCCAGGCTTCTACCAGTCAGCAGGGAGGTCGAGGTCAGGCCAGAGTCTTCCATCTGACTCAGCAGGATGCTCAGGCATCTAATGCAGTCGTGGCAGGTATTGTTTCTGTGTGTTACCTGGATGCTTGGGTTTTGTTTGATCCGGGTGCCACGCATTCATTCATTTCTCCTGTTTTTGCTTCTAAATCTTGTTGGCAAGCTTCGAGGATGGCTTTTCCTTTGTCTGTTGCCACTCCTCTGAGCGATTCCTTAGACACCGATATTGTTCTTTCTGGTTGTCCAGTTCTCGTGGGAGATAGAGAATTACCCGCTGATTTGATTTTGTTGGATGTGATGGAGTTTGATGTTATTTTGGGAATGGATTGGTTATCTCGGCACTTTACTGTGGTAGATTGCAGGAATAAGGAGGTGACTTTTAGAATTCCTGGTGAAGTAGATTTTAAGTTTGTTGGTGATAGGAGTTCAGCACCTCAGAATCTTATTTCTGTTATTACGGCTAGGAAGTTGTTGAAGAAGGGTTGTCAGGGATATTTGGCATTGGTCAGGGATACGTCAGTGGAGAAGTTGTCACTCATAGATGTTCCTGTTGCTTGTGAGTTTCCTGATGTTTTTCCCGAGGAGTTGCCAGGTTTACCACCTCATAGAGAGATTGAGTTCTGTATAGATGTGGTACCAGGTACTACTCCTATATCTATGCCACCCCAATCGTATGGCTCCTGCAGAGTTGAGAGAGTTGAAGGAGCAGTTGCAAGAGTTGTTGGATAAAGGTTTTATTAGACCTAGTGTTTCTCCTTGGGGTGCACCAGTCTTGTTTGTGAAGAGAAGAGGATGGTACCCTGAGACTGTGCATTGACTATAGAGAGCTGAATAAGGTGACAGTGAAGAACAAGTATCCTCTCTCGAGGATAGATGATTTGTTTGATCAGCTACAGGGTGCCCAGTTCTTTTCCAAGGTTGACTTGAGGTCGGGTTATCATCAGCTGCGGATTAGTGAAGCTAATATTCCTAAGACAGCTTTCCGCACTAGATATGGTCATTATGAGTTTCTGGTGATGTCTTTTGGTTTGACTAATGCACCAGCAGCTTTTATGGATCTGATGAATAGGGTATTCAGACCGTATGTGGATCAGTTTGTAGTAGTCTTCATTGATGATATACTGGTATATTCAAGGAGTATGGAAGAGCATGTATATCATTTAAGGATTGCACTACAGACACTGAGAGATCATCAACTTTATGCTAAATTCTCGAAGTGTGATTTCTGGATGGAAAGTGTTTCTTTTCTTGGACACGTAGTGTCTAAAGAAGGTATTTAGGTTGATCCAAAGAAGATTGAGGCAGTATCTGAATGGCTAGACCTACTTCTGTTATAGAGATTCAGAGTTTTCTGGGTTTAGCCGGGTATTATAGGCGGTTTGTGCAGGATTTTTTCGGGATAGCAGCCCCTATGACTCTCTTGACTCAGAAGAATGTTAGAATCGAGTGGTCAGAAGCTTGTGAGAACAGTTTTCAGTTGTTGAAGGAGAAGTTGACCACAGCGCCAGTATTAGCTTTGCCTAATAGTGTGGATAAGTTCACAGTTTACTGTGATGCCTCTAGAATTGGTCTTGGTTGTGTGTTGATGCAGAATGGAAGGGTGATAGCCTATGCTTCGAGGCAGTTGAAGAAGCATGAGCAGAACTATCCTACACATGATCTTGAGATGGCTGCAGTAATCTTTGCTTTGAAGATTTGGAGACATTATTTGTACGGGGTGACTTGTGAGATATTTACTGATCACAAGAGCCTTAAGTACATTTTTCAGTAGAGAGATTTGAATCTGAGGCAGAGAAGATGGTTGGAATTGTTGAAGGATTATGACTGTGAGATTCTATATCATCCGGGTAAAGCTAATGTGGTAGCAGTTGCCTTGAGTAGGAAGTCCTCAGGTAGTCTTGCTCACATCGGTGTTGAGAGGAGACCATTGATCTAAGAGTTGCATCTGATGGTGGATCAAGGTCTGATGATG
Organism: Mallotus nudiflorus; assembly: GCA_947683625.1. Taxonomy (NCBI): domain Eukaryota; kingdom Viridiplantae; phylum Streptophyta; class Magnoliopsida; order Malpighiales; family Euphorbiaceae; genus Mallotus; species Mallotus nudiflorus. Next base: position 40,584 of record CANTUR010001218.1, read on the forward strand.
AAGATTAGTAGATCAGGTGGACTGTTAGCTCAGTTTAGAGTACGATCTGTACTGAGGGATAGGATTAAAGCAGCTCAGAGCCGAGATCCTATTCTGGAAGAGCTTGCAGAGAATGTCAGAGCAGGGAAGTTCACTGATTTCACACTCGATGATGATGGTGTGTTGTGGATCAGTGGTAGATTGTGTGTTCCTGATGTGGATGATTTGAGAGAAGAGATCTTAGAAGAAGCACATTCTACGACTTACAGCGTTCATCCAGGTGTCACTAAGATGTACCACAGTATCAGAGATCTATACTGGTGGGACGAATTGAAGAAAGATATGGCTGATTATGTTGCTAAGTGTTTGACGTGTCAGCAAGTGAAAGCCGAACATCATAAGCCTTCTGGGAAGCTTCAGCCTCTTCCTATTCCCGAGTGGAAGTGGGAAAGGATAACTATGGATTTTGTGGTCAGTTTACCTCGTTCGAAGGATGGATACGATTCCATCTGGGTGATTGTAGACAGATTGACGAAGTCTGCACATTTCTTGCCTGTGAAAGCCACATATTCAGTTGCTAGATTGGTGAAGTTATATGTGAAGCATATTGTGTGCCTTCATGGAGTACCTGTGTCCATTGTGTCAGATAGAGGTTCGGTGTTTACTTCTCGTTTTTGGCAGAAGTTGCAGGAAGCGATGGGCACTAGGTTGGATTTCAGTACAGCTTTTCATCCTCAGACAGATGGCCAGTCTGAGAGGACGATCCATACATTGGAAGATATGTTGAGGATGTGTGTCCTGGATTTTGGAGGTAGCTGGGATGATCATTTGTCGCTTGTTGAGTTTGCATATAATAACAGCTACCATAGCAGCATTGGCATGGCACCATATGAGGCGTTATATGGAAGGAAGTGTAGATCCCCATTGAGTTGGGATGAGATTGGTGAGAGAGCTTTGACTGGACCAGAGATGGTTCAGGATGCTGCAGAGAAAGTCACCGTGATTAAGCGAAGATTAGAGACCGCAGTAAGCAGACAGAAGAGTTATGCAGATCCTAGGTGCAGAGATGTGGAGTTTCAGGTTGGAGATTTTGTTTTTCTGAAAGTATCTCCGATGAAGGGTGTGATGAGATTTGGCAGGAAGGGTAAGTTAGCACCGAGATACATTGGATCGTTTGAGATTCTGGAGAGAGTTGGCACTATTGCATATCGGTTGGATTTGCTTCCGAGTATGTCACAGGTGCATCCAGTATTTCATATCTCGATGTTGAGGAAGTATATCTCAGACCCTTCACACGTGTTGCAGCCTGACAGTGTAGAAGTGAGTGAAGATTTGACATTTGTGGAAGAACCTGTGGCGATCGTTGATTATCAAGTTCGACAGTTGCGATCGAAGCAGATTCCGATGGTCAAGGTTCTGTGGCGTAGCGACAGAGTTGAGGAGCATACGTGGGAGACTGAAGTTGAGATGCAAGCTTCTTACCCGTATCTCTTCCCTTCTTGATCTTGTTTTCTGGAATTCGGGGACAAATTCTTATAAGGGGGGAAGACTATAATATCCCGTGTTTTTAAAATATTTTTACACTATACCGGGATATGCGAGTGTCAATAATTTCTGTATTTTATATGATATTTTTACGAGTTAATATGTATTTAAAACCTATTTTAATTACTGTGTATTATTTTCAGTGTTTTACATAAAATTTTCCCGGGACTTGCATTTTCGGGGAAATTTTCACGTAAATATTTTAATATTAATTATTTTAAATATATTTTCGAACTTGCATGGACTCATACGTATTTTTAAAATACTAAATAAAGCCTACGTGTGTGTATATTTATTTAATTAGGGTTTATTATTACCCTAATATTTTATTAATTATTTATTTGTTTTATTGTTATTTAATTAATTTTATTTAGTATAAATTATTTAAAATATTAAATTTTATGTGTGTGGTGTATATTTGATGTGTGTAATTTAATATTATTTTATTATATAGTGTAAAGTATATATATATACATATATACATCAAAAATCAAAAGAATTGGAAAATTACCATTTTGCCCCCCAAGTCTTCTTCTTCCTCCCGATCCTTCTCCTCGCCATCCGGTCGCTGCTACTGCCGTTTCTTCACCGTGGGTGTGCCGTCCGGTGTGCCACCGCCTTCCCCAACCATTTCCGCCGCCTGAGGTAGCCGTTTCCGGTGCCTGGAAGTCGATTTTGGCCGGAGAAGCTGAAAATCGATCCACCGTCGATCACGCCGATTCCGGCCACCATTTTCGACACCGCCAGTCTCTTTCTTCTCCTTGAGCTCCGGTGAGTGTGATTCTAGCTTTGGTTTGAGCTAAAATGGTCTAGAATTGCTTAGGTTTCGATTTTGTCAATTTCGGCCTATTAGGGTTTTTGATTTTTTTGAGCTTCGAATTGGATGATTCATGAAAACTCCCTTCACAAATGTTGATTCTAGTAGCTTAATCTACATGTATGAATTTTTGTAGAATTTTTGGAGATTGTTTGGATTTTTGGGTATTTTTGAATATTTTAATATTATTTTCTAATTTTCGGAAATTAATTATTTAAATTATGAAATTGGAGTTTATGGTTGAATTAGGTGATGAAATGAATTATAGGAATTTATTTGGAATTTTTATAAATTTCTAAGTATTTATTTTGAATTATTGAAGTTTATGTGATTTTGAGAAATTAGGGTTAATTGTGTTTTAAATTGAAATTAATTGGTTAATTGAGTTTAATTATTATATTATTGATAAATATGTTGAGAAAATTAATTTTGGATAATTTTATGATTTTTGGTGAATTTTTGAAGCAATTTAGGTATATTTATATATATAGGGGTATTTTGGTAATTTTATCCTAAATTGTCTAAAAATGTAATTTAATCGGTTTTAATAATTATTTAAGGTATAAAAATGATTTCTACAAATTATTTGGTATTTTTAACTAATTAAAACTATTTTTCGTGAATTATTTTCAATTATATATATAATATACGGTTTTTCTAATAAAATGAATTTTTATCGGTTTTTACAGTGTTTTAAGGTTAATTTTGTAATTTCTACATATAAAATGTATTTCTGTGATTTAAGGATATTTTTGGTATATCTGGAATTATTCTGTGTTTGTGGACCCCGGTCGGTGGACTGTAGTTTGGAGTCCGACCGTGGGATTTTGATTGTGTTGAGCCTATTTCTCGAAGTGTATTTCTTTGCAGGGTCGGCTCTACTCTTTTGAGTAGAGAGATGTCCGTTTTACAGGGGAGGTTCTGCCAGATTTTTGATAGAATTCTCGTAAAACGTGATATCCAGTCGAACCCTAAATTCCGATTCTGTGTTTAATACTCTAGATTGAATTCTAGGATTTCTGTTAGGTTTATTCTGATATCGGTTATTTATTGCTTGTTTAGTTGCGCCGAGACCGAGGGCTAGTGGACCAGGCCTGTCGGACCCGTCTCGTGGAGCGCACTAGATGAGTTACTATACTATATATATATGCTTAGGATGCATGATTTAGAAATATATGTTTTACTTTGATTAAAATGCATAAATAATGTGATTTGTATTTAGGTATATTTTTGGTTTATTTTTGGTATATAATAAATTATATACATGTTTTATTAATAAAATATATTTAAAATGTTTTGGTATATTTCTGGTATATATATGGTTTATGTTGTATTTTATTGAACTTCATGCATCATTTATTTTTATGGATGAATGATTTATATTATTAATGAAGGATATCAATAGAACGTGCTACCTAGTAGGCAGCACTAGGACCGAGTACGTACCAGTACGCCTATAGCTTTAGGCTATATTACTAACTTATTTGTGGATATTGATTTGATTATGATTATTGATATGTGAGATGTGGTTTGTGGTGTGATTGCTGGAGCTCGGTTGACCAAGTGTCTCGGGGCCAATCACACTGGCAGTCAGACTACTGGAGCTCGGTTGACTTAGTGTCTCGGGGCTAGTCTACTGTCTAAATGGATTAAGTGGATATATTTGGAATAAGTGAGCCTGTATGGCTAGAGTGTTGTTTAACACTATTTTTCTGAGGTTGCGATATTCTAGGGTTCTATGTGATATTTCATAAAAGATGATTTTTAATGAAAATATATAAAATGATTTTATTGCATCTGTGTGCAATTGCCTGTATATATACATATTATATATATACTGTTGACTGTATGCATTATCACTTAGTGTGTATGTATATATATTATAGTAATTCACTCAGCGAGGTCTGACTCCCCTCCGTTGACTATTTTTCAGGAGAGTCAACTTCTTCAGACCTCAGTAACAGGTCGATACGCCGGATTTCTTCCGCCCTGGCTTCTTTATGTAAACTGTCTACTTGAGTCTTATTTATTTTATCTAGACACTGTAGTAGTTGTGAATTAAAGTATTGGATTTCATGTATTTTATTTAAAGAGATGTATTATGTTGAAACTGGATTTGTATTAAAGAGATTATATATCTATGAGATGAGATTTGATTTAAATCCAGTTGATATGGATAATATTATGATATTATGATTTTTATTTTCCACTGTATATTATATTGTTACTGTTATTATGGCATGTTTTATTTTATTTTTAGGCTTGCTACGGGTTCCGGATTCGAAAGAATTCCCGTTCCCTAGCACCGGTCATGACCCCTGTTTTGGGTCGTGACAATACCAAATAACACAATAATCATGCATGAAATCAGGAGATATAACAAATTAAACATGAAAATTATGCCAAATATTTGAGATAAGGATTGAAAATAGCTAAAAATCAAGACAAAAATAGGCAGAATGTTGGTCAGGGGGCAACGCCTCTTCCTCGTGACAAGGAGGCAATGCCACTGTCGCCACTTTAACAGGGACAGAGGCAGACTACATTTCTTAGATCTTAAGAAACTTAATGATCATACAAATAGATAAGAAACAGACGCGATTATACAAATATTAACAATTAATATTTAGTATCTCATGCAATCATGCTTCTCTATGAACTTAAATAAGTAATATAACTTAAGAAAACACACAAAATAATAACAAACCAAAGCTTTTTTGTCATGACCCAAACCGGAAGTCATGACTAGTGCTAGGGAATGAGAATTCTTTTAAATCCGGAATACGTAGCAAGCCTTAAAAATAAAAGCATGCAATAAATAAATAAAAATACGCTAGAAATAAAATTTAAATCGATATATAATAAATACATAATGTTATATCATAAAATAAAATATTTGCATACAATATTCAGAGAAAGATCTTTGACATGAAAATAACATTCTACAGATATAAACTACTACTACTGCAGTTTTCTATAATACAATAACAGTTAGATAAGTAATTTACATAAACTAGCCGAGGCTGAAGAAGTCTGACGTATGGGCCTACTACTGAGGTCTGAAGGCGAAGAATCTCCTGAAAAATAAACAACTAAGGGGAGTCAGACCTCATTGAGTGAATTATTATATTATAAATACATACACCTCCTAATATCATATACAATCAAGCATTAGTATATATATATAAATATATACAGGCATTTCATACAGATACTGAAATCACTTATATATATATATATATATATATATATATATATATATAAATGCTGTAAAATGTTTATTTAAATGAAGGATCAAATAGAACCTTAATTATTCGCAATCTTAACCAAAAATATCTCTCTAGCCATACAGGCTCACTTAATTCCAAAGTAATTCTCTTATTTTATTTTGGACAATAGACTGGCCCCGAGACACTAAGTCAACCGAGCTCAAGTAGTCTCACTATCAGTGTGATTGGCCCCGAGACAGTAGGTCAACCGAGCTGCCGTAATTACACTACTCAATCACATCAATTCTCAATAATCAATCAAATAAAAGTCACCTTAAGTGATTTAATAACTCAACCCTAAATCTATCGCACCGGTACGTACACAGTCCTAGTGCAACTTACTAGGTAGCACGTTCTATTGATATCCTTCAAATAAAGTTAATAATTATTAAAATAATAAAAAAATGCATAATTTAAATGTAATAGCATCCATTCATAACAAAATATACCAATCATATACAGAAAATATACCAAAAGTATATAAGCCACATATATACCAAAATAAACTATAATATACCAGAAATATATCGAATATATATGACGCACATATACCAAATATATACTAAAAATAATTATGCATATGTGTCACATATATATCAAATATACTAAAAATATACCAAAAGTATACCAAAAATATACTTATTCATTTAAAGAAATGTTCATATTCAATTTCATTATAAAATTCATGGATGCTAATTTTTATGCATTCTGCATACAATGCATATATAAGATAATAACTCACAAGTTTGCGTTCCTCGAGACTGGCTCGATGGGCCGGTCCGATAGTATACCAAACATATACTTATTCATTTAAAGAAATATTCATATTCAATTTCATTATGTTCTACATGCAATGCATATATAAGATAATAACTCACAAGTTTGCGCTCATCGAGATTGGCTTGACGGGTCTAGTCCGATAGGCCTCGGTCTCGACGTAACTAGAAAATAAATAATAATAACCAATCAGAATAAATTCCTAACTTATACTTTTTAAAAGAGACTCGATATAGGAATACAAAACTCAAACAAACACAAAAATTTAGAATCGATCCGACGTCACGTTTTACGAGAATTCTACCGAAAATTCTTCAGAACTTTCTCTGTAAAATGGACATCTCTCTACTAAAAAGTAGAGTCAATCTTGTAAGAAAAATGCAATTCTAACACACAAGGCTCAACACCTCGAGTTGGGACCCCAAACTATACAATTTTTCAACTGAGGTTTACAATTCACCAAAAATACAATTAAAATGATAAATATATTAAAAATCATCAAATTCCATAAATATCCTCAAAATACCAAAATATAATATATTGAAACATTAAAACTCTAAATACAATTATTTTCACAATAATTAAATAAAATCTCAAATAATAATATAATATTAATAAAAATCCAAATTTTCAATAATTCAACTTAAAATAGTAAAAATTCACTTTTATATATTCAAATAGCTTAAATAGCTAAAATATATAATTAAAATAATTAAAATCCATTTAATCACCAAAATAGTAAATAATATATTATTTGAATATAATTTTCAAAATTAGTATTAATTAGTTAAAAATAGTAAATAATTTATCAAAATCATTTGAATACCCTAAATAATTCCAAAATCATCTAAAACATATTATTTAACTAAATTTTCAAAAAATTACACAATTAACTCAATAATACAAAATTTACATAATATATTTAATATTCTCAAAAATTATATAAATTCGCCAAAAATCATTTTAAATATTCTAAAATTATTAACTCAAATTACTAACACAAAATTTAACTAAATTCTCATTAAAAATAATTAATTAACATAATTATCAAAAATTCAATATTTAATATTAAAATAATAAAAAATTATCCAAAATCCAAATTAATTCAAAAAAATACATAAAAAATATATTTGAGAAGCTTAAGCTACCATAATCAACATTTGTGAAGCAAGTTTGCATAAATCAAACATAATCAAGTTAAAAAAAAATTAAAAATCCTAAAATATATAAACTAAAAATCGAGGATATCTAAAAATATAGAGGATTTGAGCTCAAATGGAGCTGGAAAATGAACTCACTGGAGGAAAACCATTCAAAAGAGTCTAGTTTAAAGAGCTAGGGTGACCGAAATCTTGCCTGCGTTCATGGAGCTCCACCTTCGGCTTATCACGGTTTGGCGGTTCCTGGCGTCTACAGACGACTCTACTGGCGATGAGGAGGTGGAGGAGGAAGGGAGGAGTTGAATGCGGTCGGTGGTTGAGGTTGGGGCGACTCCGGCATGGGTTGGAAGGTGACGGTGAGAAGAAGAAGAAAGAAAGAAAGAGGGAGATGAGTTGACCTTGTTTTATTTTTTATGAAATTACCATATTGCCCTTCCATCAAATTTAATAATAATAAGAACAACAATAATGTTAACAACAACAACAACAACAACAACAACAACAACAACAATAATAATAATAATAATAATAATAATAATAATAATATTAGCTTCAATATTATCAAAAAATCTCATGTAAAATAAATTATTTTTATGTAAATAATTCTTAGAATAAAATACATAAATAATATTAGCAATTTATGATAATAATATACAAATAAAATTTAAAATTATTAACACTGTATATCTTAAAATAATATTATTTTATTTAAAATACTGGGTCATTACATTTTTAATGAAGATAGAAAAAACTTAAAGCTTAAAATAGGGAGATTCACTGACTTGGACGTGCTTGATGCTCCTAACTAAGCCCTCAGAGCTTGGTTGGTGGATGAATGACTTTAAATGCAAAAGAGGTCTCTTCCTCTTCTCAATAGTCAAGTCTCCTAAGTTTAAAAGTCTCTTCCCTTTCTTCCTTTCCTTTTTTTTTTCTTCCTTTTTTTCTCTGTTTTTTCTCTTTTAGACATTTTTTCCAGGTTGTCCCTTTGAATTTTCAAATTTTTTTCTCCTACACTCTCTTGCCCCCACATCCACTTTTAAAGTCTCTTATATTCTCCCCTTTTTCAATTCCCCAAAAATCATTCTCACACCCTCTCCCTTACCTTTTGTCATTTCCCAAGCTTTTTTTTCCTTTCTTTTACGTAAAAAATGACCAACTCTTCAGTAGGTGAGCCTCCAACCACTGTCATTAATGACATTTAGTGCTGTAGAGAATAGGTGTGAAGAGGCGCCGCCTCATCGATGAGGCATTGCCTCATCGATGCTTCAAGTGAAAAGGTGACGCCTCTTCACCTGGGCCAGGTTAGGGCCCTAGGTCAAGAGACAATGGGCTTAGGCTTTGGCTTCTATTTTGGGCCTGACTTAGTGTTTGGGCTTTCTGAGTCAATTTTAGAGAAGTCTCGGGTTCTCCTTGCATTCAAAACTCAAACTTTCTCATCATCGGGCTTTCATTGCGGGCCGATCAAACTGACGGTGTCCAAAATTTGCCCCCTTAATTTTTAAAAAATTGAATTTTTTGAAAATAATTTTTCAAAAAGCAACATGCACATTAAATAATAAAAAGTAAGAACAACATACTTGACCTGCAAGTTTCACTCGGCTATCAGCCTCGAGAATTCAAACCCAAGAGGTTAAACTTTATCTTTGAAACGTGATTGTGTTCCTCGGGTTTTCCTGGCCTGATCAGCCACTCATTAATAAATTTTTTGTGAATCTTAAACATGGCTCAATCTTCACTCAGTAGAGGCAGAAGAGAAACGTAGTCGTGAGCCTCAAGTTAAGCTAACTCGATCAACTACTTATTATAAATTTGGCATGATTCCTAAGTTTCCCTGGCTCAAGAAGTCACTCAATAGAAAAGATGAAACATAACCATGTTCCTTGGGTTTTCCAACCCGATCAATTACTCATTATAGTTTAGTATGAATCTTGAGCATGGCCTAACCTCCACTCAATAAAAAGAGATGAAATGTGATCATGCTCCTCGAGTTTTCCTAGCCCGATCAATTACTCATTATAGTTTAGCGTAAAAACTGAGTTTTCCTAGCCTGAGAATTACTCAGTAAAAGAAGAATGCACTTCAGGGATTCCAAACTAACCAAACACCTCATGAGATACGCACTTCGGGGATTCAAACTCAACCAGACGCTTGTTCTTTCACGCACTTCGGAGATTCAAATTTAACTAGATGTTTATGCTTCTGTGCACTTCGGAGATTCAAACTCGACTAGATGCTTCTACTTTCGGGCACTTCAGGGATTCAAACCTGATCAAATGCTTATGCATCCATGCACTTCAGAGATTCAAACCCGACCAGATGTTTGTGCTTTAGTGCACTTCGGGGATTCAAACCCGACCAGACGCTTGTCCTTCTGCACATTTCAGGGATTCAAACCTGACCATACGCTTGTTCTTCCCACGCACTTCAGGGATTCAAATCAGACTAGATGCTTGTTCTTCTGCGCACTTCGAGGATTCAAACCTGACCAGACACTTTGTCCATCCTGATGCTTCAGTTAGAATGCATTCAAATCCAAAGATTGATCTTGGGATATTCTGGAGCAGTGATTCATAAATTCTCATTCGGGTTTTTTTTTAAAAGGCCATGGGCCGTTCTGTATTTAATCTCACCAAGTAGGCCTCACCCCCTTCTCCTTATCTTCCTTTCTTTTAATTTTCCTCCTTCATCCTAATCATATAAATTCTCACTTTTCTCTTTCAAGGTTCACTTTCACCTTTTCGATCTCCTCTCCTTACACTTTTCTCTCCTTTCTCTTTCTCTCTCATTCTCCATATTCTCTGACACGGACAATGCACGGACCCCAGATTTGCCTATGTGGGACCCCATGACACCTATAGTGCTCCCTTCCTAGAATTTCAGGTTCAGTATCAGAGACGAGATCCCCCTGCTTGCAGATGTGCTATCCCATATCTACAGCTTAGCCACCGAAGAGGTTAATACCCAACTTCTCTAATTTTTTACTGCAAAATCATTAAATAACATCAAGTTACTATATATATATAATATATTTATCAATTTAACTGAAATAAATTAAATTTTATGGATTGAAATTTGAGATTTTGAATCATTTTGCCAAATTACCATCATGAAAAGGTGTCGCCTCTTCGATGAGGTGATCGCCTCTTCTTCTTCATAAAGAGGTGTTCACCTCTTCAAGTGCAATGAGGTGATCGCCTCTACATCAGGAGGCGACGCCTTATCACTGAGGCAATCGCCTCTTCGATAGAGGCATTCACCTCAGTAAGAGGATTCAATAAAATTTTAAAATTTTATTGCATAAAATGACAATTCTACTCCCTGTTTTACTCCCTTAGCTCGATGTTCACACCCTCAAAGGTGTTAGGAACTTTAGCGATGAGCACATCTAGTATGATGAGCTTTTTGAGCCCGTATAGACTTCGATTCATAATACCGGCTTCTCCGACTTTATCTTGCCCTTGTATGCCCTGATGGAGAGGTGGTCTGACACTACCAACACATTTCATCTTAATTTTGGGGAGTTCACCTTGGACCCGATGGCCTTCATTGCAGTTACTGGCATCGCTTGTGTTGGAGATTCTGTTCCTTTTGATGCCAACCTCGATCAATTATCTCCCGACCATCTCGCTTTTATCGAGCGTTTGCTTGGGATCATCTTAAACATGAAAGGGACCCACATAGTGAAGCTCGAGTCAATTAAGAGCTTCTACACTCGTGTTAGAGTTGAGGCGGCCATTATACCCCTACAGATTGATCAAGTGGTGCATGCTTTCCTCTTTTATCTGCTAGGAACCACACTTTTTTTTTGACACAGCTAGTTCTATGGACTTGAGCTTCTTGATTCCTCTGATAGATCTAGATTTGGTGGCGACCTATGATTGGGGTAGTTGTGCCTTAACTTATCTTTGTAAGAGCATGGATGAGCTAGTACGCGGAGCTAGGCGCCTTTACGATTTCTAGATGCCATATTAGTATTTTACTTTCTCTTTTCCTTTTATATTCTATCCTAATTATTACTATGCAATTTCACTAACAACCCCTTACTTCTTTTATAGGATTGGGCTCTGGAGCTAGAGTTGATAGTGGGGATTACTAAGGTCCGTAATACTCCCTTCCTTACGATGGCGAGATGGGGTCCCAGCCGGGCTTGGAGGAGGCCTATGGATCAGTTCATATCCACCATGAGCAACTGAACACACTCACTTACGACGAGGTAGGTACCTGCAAATGTAACTGGAATTAGCAATAAATTCATTAATCAAATTCATCCACTTATTTATTTATTCTTGCAGCTATGTCTGAACTTATGGGGCCCTCAAGCAAGGTAGACGTAGGCCATAGTTCACTCTATCCCTCTGTCTAAGAAGAGGTTTTGCTTAGAGGCCCTGATTATAGAGTTTGGTTCCTTAGGGAGAGGATACATCAATGGCGGTCAGGTGCCTGAGTGAGGCATCTAGCTCTTACTCCTCCTCGGTATATCTTTTAGGTGCATGAGTTAGAGGGATATGAGCTTAATCATGCCCTACAGGGAAAGGATACCATAGACTATTGCGAGCGGAGGAAGTTTTGTTATATGGACTTTACACGGGCTCATCTTCTACAGCAAATTCCTGTACCTACACTTCAGGTGAGCATGCAATGTTTATTTTACTTATTTTATATTTACTTACAGATGTTGTTCCCTGATTTATTTTTTAACTTTTAGGGAAATCCTAGGGCACTGCTCCTTGCCCTAGGCCCTTTACACAGGAGAGGCCTCATTAGTGCCTGCACATCATTCCTAGTGGTAAGGGCTCTTCTTCTAGGGCACCCTCCTAGAAAGATCCTTCTAGTTCTCGATCCCCAGTAGTGGCCGACAGACTCACTGCTACTCCTTATCTGCTGACTTGTTGCTGGGTGCCTTCTGGTGAGCTCTCTTATCTGTTTCTGACGTTGATATGAGTCTAGAGCTAGCATGCTTCCCAGAGGCTACTACTTATGTAAGTTTCCTTCTTTCGCAATCGTGTTCTCAAGTCTTATAACACATGGTTAGTTCTAATATTATTAATGGAACAAATACCTCGAGATCAAGGGCAGTATATGTACCGAGTGATCCAGGCCCACAGGGACATCCTAATGCAGGTGACTTAGTAATGGAAGGTAAACACAAAATATGCTTTATTTCTACATGTATGCATGCTTTTATGATTTTTTACCTTTTATTGTGCTTTGACAGGTGTCACGACCCAAAACAGGGATCATGACCAGCGCTAGGGAACAAGAATTCTTTCGAATCTGGAACCCGTAGCAAGCCTTAAAATAAAATAAAACATGCAATAATAATAATAATAACATAAATAAAGTATTCTGCAGCAGAAATAAAATCATAAATATTAAAATAATAATCCACCAAATGAAATTAAATCGAACAACTCATCTCATATATAAATAAACTTTTAATACAAATTCCAGTTCAAATATTTGAAATACATAACTCACACAAATATAATACATAAACTCCAAACTATAACTATTTACAACTACTGCAGTGTCTAGATTATAAAATAAAGCTCAGATAAACAGTTTACATAGTGAAGCCGGGGTGGAAGAAATCCGGTGTAAGGGTCTGCTACTGAGGTCTGAAGAGGATGACTCTCCTGAAAAATAGTCAACGGAGGGGAGTCAGACCTCACTGAGTGAATTGTTATAATATATATACATGCATAACTAAATGGCAATGCACACAGTCAATAGTGTATATAATAAATATATATACAGGCAAACACACACAGATGCAGCAAAATCATTTTTATATATTTTCTAAAAATCACTGTTTATAAGGATCAAATAGAACCCTAGAAAACCGCAACCTCAAACAGTGTTAGACAACACTCTAGCCATACAGGCTCACTTATTCCAAATATATTCACTTATTCCATTGGACAGTAGACTGGCCCTGAGAGACTAAGTCAACCGAGCTTCAACGGTCTGACTGTCAGTGTGATTAGCCCCGAGACACTTGGTCAACCGAGCTCCAGCAATCACACTCCTAAATCATATCTCACATCAAATCAAATCAATCTGATCAATATCCATAAATAGGTTAGTAATGTAGCCTAAATGCTATCGGTGTACCGATACGTACTCGATCCTAATGCTGCCCACTAGGTAGCACGTTCTATTGATATCCTTCATTAATATATAAAACATACATTTATAAATAAACGATGCATGAATTTGAAATAAATAGCAATATAAACCATATATATACTAGAAATATATCAAAAGTAAACCAGGTATATTTCGAGTATATATACGTCAAATAAATCCAATATAGTTGCAAAATAAACTAGAAATATACTTAAAAATATTTTAAGTGTAAATATTTAATAAATCATGCATATAATTTAAAATATACCAAAATATACCAAAAATATACCAAAAGTAAACCTAAGTAATACTTAAATAATTTATGCATACTTTATTAAAATAAACCATACATTTATAAAACATGCACCCTAAAACATATATAAATAAAATAATAACTCACTGTTATTGAGCTCCTCGAGATGGGTCCGATGGGCCTGGTCCACTAGGCCTCGGTCTCAGTGCAACTAAACAAACAAATGATAATAGAAAATCAGAATCAATCTAATAGAAATTCCTAGAAAACTCGATCTAGAATCTTAGACACAGAATTAGAATCAGAGTTCGACCAGACATCACGTTTTACGAGAATTCTATCAAAAATTCGGCAGAACGTCCCCTGTAAAATGGACATCTCTATACTCAAAGAGTAGAGCCGGTCCTGCAAAGAAAACACACTTCGAAATAATACAATTCACAACCCCTCGGTCGGACTTCAAACTATAATTCACCAACGGAGGTTCACAATTCACAGAATAATTATAGAAATATCGAAAATGCCCTTTAATAATAAAAATATATTTTATAAATCCAAATTACATAATTAACCCTAACACTTACTAAAAATCAATAAAAACTCGTTTATTTAGAAAAATCGTATATTATATATAATTTGAAAATAATTTACGAAAAATAGTTTTTAATTAGTTAAAAATACTAAATAATTTTTAGAAACCATTTTTATACATTAAATAACTAGTAAAACCAATTTAATTATATTTTTAGTCAATTTAGTGTCAAATTATCAAAATACCCCTATATATATAAATTCACTAAAATTAATCAAAAATTCACAAAAAATAGTATAATTACTGAAAATTAATTTTCTCAACATATAATTCAATAATATCAATAAATATACTCACTTAACCAATTAATTTCAATAAAACACATAATTAACCTAATTTTTCAAAAATTACATAAACTAAATAAATTCAAAATAAATATATAAAATTCAAAAAAATTACAAATAAATTTCTAAAATTCATTTCAACACCTATAAATACCATAAAACATAATTTCATAATTTAATTAATTAATTTTCGAAAATTAGAAAATATTAATAAAATAATCAAAAATTCACAAAAATCAAAATAAATTCCAAAAATTCCAAAGTATAGATTAAGCTACTAGGATCAAAGTTTGTGAAGGGAGTTTGCTTGAATCAATCAAATTAAAGCTAAAAAAATTTGAAAACTCTATATGGCTGAAAATGAAAAATCAAAACCTAGGGAAATCTAGACCATTTTAAGTGAAACAAAGCTTGGAATCACACTCACTGGAGCTCAAGGAGAAGATAGAGACTGGCGGTGTCGAAAACGGTGGCCAGAATCAGCTTAGACGGCGATGGATCAAGTTTCGGCCTCTACTTGATTTTCCGATCAAAACACGCCGGAAATGGTGGCTAGGGGCGATGGAAATGGCTGAAGGTGGTGGTGGCAAGCCAAGAGGCACACCGACAGCAAGAAAATCAGATTATAGACGCCGGAAATGGAGATGGGACGATCGGGAAAAGGAAGAAGAATACGATGGCAATTCTGTAAATATTGCTAACTTTTGATTTTTGATAATAAATTATGTATATATGTATGTATATATATCTATACTATATATTATAATAATATATAATCTCACACACACCAAATATACACCACACACATATTTTAATAATATATACACATATATAATTAATTAATTAATATCAAAAACCATATATAATAAAAATTAATTTATTTAATTAAACCCTAATTTAAATAAATGTACATACATATATTTTATTTAGCACTTTAAAATTATGTATGAGTTCATGCAAATTCGTAAAAATATTTAAAATAATTAATATTAAATTATTTACGTCTTAATTTCCCCGAAAATACAATTTTCGGGAAAATTTTACGTAAATCTCTTAAAATAATATAAAATAATTAAAATTAGCTTCAATAAATAACAAACTCATAAAAATATCACAAATATGTATAAAAATTATTAACATTGCATATCCCGATACAGTTTAAAATTATTTAAAAACTCGGGATATTACAACAGGATCGAGATGAGGCCAGCCAGGCTAGGATCACTGCCTTTGAGCGCCAGCTCGCCACTCTTCAGGTCAACGACAATGAGGAGGAGGGGGCGGCCGATGAGGAATCTGAGGGTAGCAGTGATAATGATGGGATTGACCCTACTGATGCTCTTGCAGATGAACCAGTTAATGAGGAAGCCGATGAGTCCGATAGCGATGAGTAGAGAGGACCCTTTATAGATTTTTGCTAGCATAGGGGTGTTCTTGTCTAGAAATATTACACTGTTATCTTCTTACTGTCTAAATTAATTTTTTTTATTTTTACACCTTCATATTTCGCACTGTACGGATGGGAATTATGACTTTTAAACTCAATATTTTGTAAAATTTTGAATGAATGGAGGCCTTTTTATCTCCGAAACACTTTGCTCTGACTTTATATATACAACCCAGAGAATTTCCAACGATGTGAAGACCTATTCTGCATGTCGTAGAGGTGTTGCCTCTTTGAAGGGGCGTCGCCTCTATATGAAGGGGCGATAGATAATTCGCCTCTTCTTATAGAGGCATCGCCTCTGCACGTCTGTCCTGTAACTATAATTCATCTCTCCACTTAGCTCTATTCTTCTTTCCCAGAAAGTATGCTGACCTCGAATCATGACTGAGAGAAGCTTGAAACAACTACAACCGATTCTAAAAAATCTGGATGGTGGGTCATGGGCTAGAATGGAGCCATTTCACCAATCTGCCTTTCCATCTTTGCATACTAAGAAGATCAACTTCTCATTTCTCCACATTTTTACTTAGTTTTGGGATCTTTAAAAACATATTTTTTGGTTCAATACAGTGGAGATCTACCCCCTACCAGAAGAATTTGAAGCTATCTTGGGCTCTCAAATAGATTCTGCTCGACAGATTGTCATTCCTTCAGTTGCAACCCCAAATTTGTTAACCATTCAATATCAAATGGCAAGGTTGTTCAATATATCCCCTCAGTCCTCTCTTCGCCACATTTTCAGCAATGAAATCCTGATGAGCCCTTTAACAGAAACTGTAGCGGTTGTAGATAGCAGCAAGGTTCCATAGTCTGGAATGATATCACTTTGCTTATATGCTCAATTCTTGTTAGTTTCCCCTTCTGGCAATTATGACCCAAAGATCCTTCATGTTTTGGACTAAATAGAGAGTGGACTGATCCCTTTCCCTCTCATTCTAGCTAAGACTATTATCAGGCTTGATAAATTCTCTGAGACTAGGCGATTCTCTAGGAGTCCTTTTTTATTAGAGGTGAGTCTCCTGTTCCTCTTATCATCTTCTGCTTTCCATCATTCTTACTCATTCATCACTTCTACAATCTTGGTTGTAAGAGAAACTGAGGTTACTGGAACCACCTAGAGATATTGCTCACTATAAGGCCAAATATTATCACACTAGGAGACTTCATCCTATCCCAGAAGATGCTCACAACTGGTTATCTATATTCCCTAATACTCTGATTCAATGGATGTGCCCATGGTGGAGATTGCAGCACGTCACCTTCCGATCTTATACCTACTGTGTTCCCTTAGCCGGCCTCCATTTTGCCACCTTCTACAATTCGGCACAGCTTTGCAAGCAATATGGAAAGAAACAGTGGATTGTGGAACTAATGCATGAGTTTGAACCAGGGCCTTTTTCTCAGAAATTTCTGGACAACCTGGTTGCTACTTGGCCTCATAGAATTATCCAGAGGTTCATTAACTACAGTGGAGATCAATTTACTAAGGACCAGTACAAGGCATGGATTCAACTACAACAAGTAGAAAATGATGAATTTACAATAGCATTACAGGCATCGAGTGCCTAAAGGAGTTACAAGAGAAGCAAACGATATTAGTTTAGTTTATGAAATTTAGTCTTTTTATGTACTTTCTTATTGGATGGGATTTCCTTTTGAGTTAGATAATTCGTAATAAGCATTTAATGCAATGTTTACAATAATAAAGGCAATCCATTCCATTTAATTTAAGCACAATGTGACTATACAATTTTTCTTTTTACATATCTCCTATCATTAATTGGTTTGTCCTTGCAAGTTTTTCAACTAACTATTTTCTTTTACTCTCTCTCTCCTTTTACATGTTCTTTAGTTTTGCATGAACCACCTTTTCAGGTTTTCAATCCAGCAGGACTTTTAATTTTTCCTTTTTTGTCTCTAACTTTTGCTTAAGTAGCCTCTTTTGAGGTTCTCCCTAGTGAGACTTTTACAGAAATTATTTCTTGAGCTTGTCCATGTTGATGGGCTCTCTGAATTCATATCCCTCTAAGTTAGACAGAATAGTAGCCCTTTTAGAAAATAGCTCTTTCACTTGATAGGGACTGAAAAGTCCTAGAGGGGGGTGAATAGGATTATCAAATAAAAATGAGAAATTAAAAGAATTCTTTGCAAGAATTAAATAGAAGTTGAGAAGGAAGAATGAAGAACACAAAGATTTAAGGAATTCGGATTCAATAACAATCCTACGTCTCCACCTAACTTATCCCCAAGTTAGGATTTTCAATCACCCATGTTGACCATTTGCATGATCCAACTCCAAATTTTGGACTTTGACAAACAATTTTTATAATAATAATTTCAATTAAGTGTGTAGGGAATTATATACCATACATATACCAAGCATATACACTTTTGGATAAAGAGTGACTTTTCAGGCAAATTGAACCTCTAAGATTCAAGAAGGCTTTTAACATCTTTAGAGCTCTTAAATGAGAAAATGAGCTTCTTAACATTTGAAGTAGACATCTTGAGCTTTCTGAATTTGGCTTATTTTTCAAAATACAAGTCCATTTGGTTAGGCAAATTTTAAGTTGAAATCCACGTATACATCTGCCATCTCAGACTACACATCTCTTAGTATTTTAGACATATCTTGAGTTACAGAAGTCCAATTAAGGTAATTCAAAATACTATGAAAATATAAGTCAAATATCCAAAAATTTCATGAAGAAAATATAGGCAAATTCAAATTTCTTCAGGAGCAGATCACGGCTTCAACTTGTGTATAGCTGTCTAATAGTATTCTGCATTTTAGATTGCACAACCCTTAGTAATTTAGACATATCATGAGCTAAAGAAGTAAAATTTAGGTGATTAAAAATGATATGAAAAGATAATTCAAATATCTACAGCTTTTATGAAGGTATTGAAAATTCAAACTTCTTCATGATAAAATCACGACTTCAATTTAGGTATAGCTGTCTGACCATAGTCTACATTATAGATTGCATAACCCTTAGTATTTTGGACATATCTTAAGTTATAGAAGTCCAATTTAGGTAATTCAAATTGATATGGAAATATAATTCAAATATCTACATCTTTTGTGAAGAAAGTATGGGCAAATTGAAACATCTGGAGGAGCTAATTACGATTTCAATCCATTAATAGTTGTCTGACAGCATCAGTCTCAATAATTCAAAATATAGACGTTGGACACATCATTTTCACCTTAAACAGCCATATTTTTTAGTATAAATACCTCTATAGCTGAATGAAAGTTAAGAAACTTGTTTATCATTCATTATTTCTTAAGCTTTCATTGAGCTATCAAATTCTCTTAAACAATTCTTTATTTGTATAACTCTTGTGAGGGTTGGGTGTGTGTTAGAAATAAAATTTATCTTTATCCTAAATCTTGGGTTAGATTAGAAGGGAAGTGAGATTTATTTCTAAAGGAATTGGTTTAAGTGTTTTCCATTAAAACACTTGGATTTTGGTTTTTTGAGTGAGCCTTGAAAACTCATGTTGTAAGGTTATAAAAGTGAGCCATAAAACTCTTGTATAGTCTCAATCTTATGAATAAGATTGTGGGTGATTCAAAATCCTAACTTAGGGATAAGTTAGGTGGAGACGTAGGATTTTTGTTGAATCCGAACTCTTTAAATCTTTGTGTTCTTCATTCTTCCTTCTCAACTTCTATTTAATTCTTGTAAAGAATCCTCATTTTTATTTTATAGTCCTATTCACCCTCCTCTATAGGAATCTTTTCAACCCACAATCTTATTCATAAGATTGAGACTATACAAGAGTTTTATGGCTCACTCTTATAACCTTACAACAAGAATTTTCAAGGCTCACTCAAAAAAACAAAACCCAAGTGTTTCAATGGACAATACTTAAACCAATTCCTTTAGAAATAAATCTCACTTCCCTTCTAATCTAACCCAAGATTTAAGTTGAAGAGAAATTCTATTTCTAACACACACCCAACTCTCACAAGAGTTATACAAATAAAGAATTATTTAAGAGAATTTGAGAGCTCAATGAATGCTTAAGAAACAATGAATGATAAACAAGTTTCTTAACTTTCATTCAGCTCTAAAGGTATTTATACTAAAAAATATAGCTGTTGGAGGTGCAAATGATGTGTCCAATGTCTATATTTTGAATTATTGAGACTGATGTTGTCAAACAGCTATTCATGGATTGAAACCGTAATTGACTCCTTAAGACGTTTGAATTTGCCTACACTTTCTTCAAAAAAGCTTTAGATATTTGAATTATATTTCCATATTAATTTGAATCACCTCAATTTCACTTCTTTATCTCAAGATAGATCTAAAATACTAAGGGTTATGCAATCTGTAATGCAAACTACGGTCAGACAGCTATACCCAAATTGAAGCTGTGATTTTCTCCCAAGAAAATTTGAATTTGCCCATACTTTCTTTATGAAATCTGTATATATTTTAATTCTATTTCTATATCATTTTGAATAACCTAAATTTGACTTCTGTAGCGCATGATATGTTCAAATTACTAAGGGTTGTGCAATCTGAAATGCAGAATACTATCAGACAGCTATACACAAGTTGAAGCCGTGTTTGCTCCTGAAGAAATTTGAATTTGCCCATATTTTCTTCATTAAAGTTGTATATATTTTACTTATATTTTCATATCATTTAGAATCACCTTAATTGGACTTCTGTAACTCAAGATATGTCCAAAATACTAAGAGATGTGCAGTCTAAGATGACAGACGTATACGTGGAGTTCAACTCAAAATTTGCATAACCAAATGAACTTGGATTTTGACAAATAATCCCAATTCAGAAAGCTCAAGATGTCTAATTCAAATTTTAAAAAGCTCATTTTCTCATTTAAGAGCTCTAAATATGTCAAAAGCCTTCTTGAATCTTAGAGGTTCAATTTGCCCGAAAAGTCACTATTTGTCCAAAAGTGTATATGCTTGGTATATGTATGGAATATAATTCCCTACACACTTAATTGAAATTATTAGTATAAAAATTGTTTTTCAAAGTCCAAAATTTGGAGTTTGATAATGCAAATGGTCAACAATCTCCCCCTTTTTGGCTTTGACAATCAATTTTAAAATATAATAAATAATGTGTGTGAGTGTGACAAAAATAAATAACATGTATAAGCAATCTAATTAAAATAGCTCCCCCTTTCAAATTAAATAGATGGAAAATGAGAAAATATTTTGCTCCCCCTTAACATATGCATAATTTTAATATTTATCATGTATCAGAGTATATAAATGAATTATCATAGCATGTATAAGGGTTTAACAAATCTATTCCTTTAATAAAATATATTTCTTTATTTCTCTACCTTTTTGGACATGATAAGAAATATAAATAAATTTTATTATCCTTCTTAAAAGAATATAAAAAACATAAAATATAGCAGGAGGGATAAGAACATGGCCTAACATAACAAATGATGATAACATGATCATTAAAAAATGTTAGACAACATGAAGGAAATAATTTCAAACATATATGCATTTAGTGCTACTATAATGCATCACAAAATAGTACATATGCTATATTGAAACATCACATGATTATAGAAAGTTTAGCTAGTCAATCAATCATACATAATCATGTGGTACTTAGCATATCTTAAATACAAACATAATTATTTATCCCCTAAGCACATAGCTTCTTCTCCCCCTTTGTCAAAGATAAAAACAAAAGAGAGAGATTTAAGGGGAAATAGACCTAAAGGAGTCAATAATACTAGAGGGAATAAAAGATCAAGAACCAAAATAATAAAAGTAAAGATACTCAAAATTTCTATAAAAGTCATTTCATTTTTAAAGATAAAAACCATTCCCAAGAAGAATTTATACATGAATATGAATTTTGCAGGTATAAGCATAATTGATAGCCATGCATAAATAAAAAAATTTATGTCATATATAAACAAAGTAAGAAAAAGGCTTTTTATCACAAGGACAAAACTAGCCACACTTATATTATTATTATGCATGTATAAAAAATTTTTGTGAAATAAATTCAAATCAAATAAAATTAATACAAAGATCATGCAAATGGGAAATACAATATATCATGTATATGAAGTAAATTTGCTAAAAAACAAATACTTTTAAAACAAAATATATACATTATGCTGAAAATAACTTTTTTTTTAAAAAACACATGATCACATAAGAATCCAAACATCAATTCATCAATTTGATAAGTGATCAAGACAAGCTTGAGCCATCAATCATACCAAGTTCATGCTTAATAAAATTCAATCTTTCCTCATAAAGAGGCTTGGTAAAGATGTCTGCTAATTGATGATTAGTATTAACAAAATCAAGAAAAATATCACCATTTTGGACATGATCATGCAAGAAATGATGTCTAATGTCAATATGCTTAGTTTTAGAATGTCGAATGGGATTTTTACTAGGGTTTATAGCACTTGTATTGTCACATTTAATTGGAATGTGATTAATATCAATGCTATAGTCTAAAAGTTATTGTTTTTGCCATAGAACTTGGGTGCAACAACAACTAGCCGCCACATATTCTGCTTCAGCGATGGATAAGGCAACCGAAACTTGTTTCTTACTAAACCAAGAAACTAAGAAATTTCTTAAAATTTGACAAGTTCCGAAAGTGTTTTTTCTATCTAGTAAGCTACTGACAAAGTCAGCATCAGAATAACTAATCAAGTCAAAGGAAGAACTCCTAGGATACCAAAGTCATAAATGCATTGTACCACAAAGATATTTGACATTTTTTTAATAGCATTCAAATGAGACTCTCCAGGACTTGATTGAAATCTAGTACACAAGCAAGTAGCAAACATAATATCGGGTCAACTAGCGGTTAAATAAAAAAGGGATCCGATCATAACTCTAAATCGTTTTTCATAAACCAGTTTGCCATTTTTGTAATATTCTGAGTTTTTAAATATTTGTATATTGCATCGGGATATGCAGTGTTAATAATTTTTGTATATATTTATGATATTTTTATGAATTTGTTATCTGTTTAAAGCTTATTTTAATTATTTTATATTATTTTAAGTACTTTATGTAAAATTTTCTCGGGAATTATATTTTCGGGAAAATTGACACATAAATAATTTAATACTAATTATTTTGACTAGTTTTACAAATTTGCATGAACTCATACATAATTTTTAAGTGCTAAAATAAAATGTATATATGTGTATTTATTTAAATTAAATTAGGGTTTAATTAATTATCTTAATTTTTATTATTTAGTTTTAATATTAATTAATTAATTATAAGTGTATAAATTATTAAATATATTAAAATATTTGTGTGGTGAGTATTAAATGTGTGTGAGATTATATACTATTATAATATATAGTCTGGATATATATATATATATATACATGTATACATAATTTTTAATCAAAATAAAAAAGTTTGCATTATTTACCAAAATACCATCATCTTCTTCCTTTCCCCTCCCGATGCCCCTTCCACCATTTCTGGCCATTTCAAGCTAATTTTCTTGCCGTCAGTGTGCCTCTCAGCCTTCCTCCTCCACCTCTAGCCTTTCCTGATGCCTGAAGCACCCATTTTCGACATGTTTTGGCCGGATTTTCCAAGAATTACCGAAAATCGATCAAGCTCTGATCAACATGATTCCGGCCACCAACTCGACTCCACCGGTCTCTATCTTCTCCTTGAGCTCCGGTGAGTGTGATTCTCAGCTTTGTTTCACTTAAAATGGTTTAGATTTTCCTAGGTTTCAATTTCTTCATTTCGGCCATTTAGGGTTTTGAATTTTTTTGAGCTTCAATTTGATTGATTCATGCAAACTATATTCAAAAACTTTGATCCTTGTAACTTAATCTACATTTGGTAATTTTTTTAGAATTTTTGGGAATTATTTTGATTTTTGGGTATTTTTTATTATTTTATTAATATTTTCTAATTTTCGAAAATTAATTAATTAAATTATGAAATTGTGTTTTATGGTAATTATAGGTGTTGAAATGAATTTTAGAAATTTATTTATAATTTTTTTGAATTTATATATATTTATTTGGAATTTATTAAGTTTATGTAATTTTGGAAAATAGGGTTAATTATGTGTTTAATTGAAATAAATTGGTGAATTGAGTATATTTATTGATATTATTGAATTATATGTTGAGAAAATTAATTTTGAGTAATTATATTATTTTTGGTGAATTTTTGGATTTATTTTAGTAAATTTATATATATAGGGGTATTTTGGTAATTTGACACTAAATTGGTTAAAAATGTAATTAAATTGGTTTTTATAGTTATTTAGGGTATAAAAATGATTTCTAAAAATTATTTAGTATTTTTAACTAATTAAAACTATTTTTCGTAAATTATTTTCAAATTATATATATAATACGATTTTTCTAAATAAATGAGTTTTTATCGGTTTTTAACATGTTTTAGGGTTAATTAAGTAATTTTGATTTATAAAATGTATTTTTATTATATAAGGGCATTTTTGGTATTTCTGTGGTGTTCTGTGAATTATGGACTTCGATCAGTGAAATGTAGTTTGGAGTCCGACCGAGGGATTTTAGTTGTATTCTGTGTTTATTCTTGAAGTGTATTTCTTTGCAGGACCGGCTCTACTCTTTGAGTAGAGAGATGTCTGTTTTACAAGGGAGGTTCTGCCGGATTTTCGGTAGAATTCTCGTAAAACGTGATGTCCGGTCGAATTCCTATTTTAATTATGTGTCTAGTATTCTAGATCGAGTCTTTAGAACTTCTGTTAGATTTATTTTGATTTCTGTTGTCGTTTGTTTATTTAGTTACGCCGAGACCGAGGCTTAGTGGACCAAGCCCGTCAGATCCGTCTCGAGGAGCGCAATAAACAGTGAGTTGTTATTTTATATATATATGTTTTAGGGTGCATGTTTTAGAAATGTATGGTTTATTTTAGTAAAGTATGCATAAATGATTTAAGTATTACTTAGGTTTATTTTTGGTATATTTTAAACTATATGCATGTTTTATTAATAAATTATTCTTAAAATTTTTTTAGGTTTATTTATGGTTTATTTCTAGTTTATTTTGTAATTAAATTAAATTTGTTTGAAGTATATATACTCGAAATATACCTGGTTTACTTTTGGTATATTTCTTGTATATATATGGTTTATGTTGCTATTTATTTCAAATTCATGCATCATTTATTTTTATGAATGAATGTTTTATATTTAAAATGAAGGATATCAATAGAACGTGCTATCTAGTGGGCAGCACTAGGACCGAGTACGTACCGGTACGCTGATAGCATTTAGGCTATATTACTAACTTATTTGTGGATATTGATTGGATTGATTGATTTATCTGATGTGTGATATAATTTGGGAGTGTGATTGCTGGAGCTCGGTTGACCAAGTGTCTCGGGGCCAATCACACTGACAGTCAGACTGCTGGAGCTCGGTTGACTTAGTGTCTTAGGGTCAGTCTACTGTCCAAATGGAACAAGTGAATATATTTGGAATAAGTGAGCCTGTATGGCTAGAGTGTTGTCTAACACTGTTTGAGGTTGCGATTTTTTAGGGTTCTATTTGATCCTTCATAAACAGTGATTTTTCAAAAAATATATAAAAAAATGATTTTGTTGCATCTGTGTGTATTTGCTTGTATATATATATTTATTATACATACTATTGACTGTGTGCATTGTCATTTAGTTATACATGTATATATATTATAATAATTCACTCAGTGAGGTCTGACTCTCCTTCGTTGACTATTTTTCAGGAGAGTCATCGTCTTCAGACCTCAGTAGCAGACCTTTACGCCGGATTTCTTCCGCCCCGACTTCATTATGTAAACTGTTTATCTGAGTTTTATTTTATAATCTAGACACTGCAGTAGTTGTATATAGTTGTAAAATTGTTAAAGGGTTATGTATTATATTGTGTGAGTTGTATATTTTAAGGATTTGAATTGGATTGTATTAAAAGTTTATTTATATATATGATGAGTTGTTGATTTAAATTCCGTGATGGATTATTATTTAATTATTTATGAATTTATTTCCGCTGCATAATATTTTATTTATGTTATTATTAGTATTGCATGTTTTATTTTATTTTATTTTATTTTAAGGCTTGCTACTGGTTCCGGATTCGAAAGAATTCTCGTTCCCTAGCGCCGGTCATAGCCCCTATTTTGGATCGTGACAATTCTCATCCTTGTTGAGTTTGGTTATGGTGCTCGTTGGAGTTTTGCTTGATTTAGCTCCATCCATTCCAAACTTCTTGAGAATGTCCCTTGCATATTTGGTTTAATTAATGAAAATATCATCTTCATATTGCTTGGTTTGAAGTCCAAGAAAGAACATGTGTTCTCCCATCATACTCATCTCAAATTCTACTTACATTAGCTTAGAAAATTCCTCACACAAGCAATGGTCAGTAGCATCGAAAATAATATCATGAACATAAATTTGAACAATTAATAAATCATGCTTAGATTTCTTTATGAAAAGAGTTGTGTCAACCTTTCCTTTAGAGAAACCTTTCTTTAGTAAAAATTTACTCAATATTTAATACCAAGCTCTTGGAGCTTGTTTCAATCCATACAATGCTTTTGACAAATTAAAAACATGATTTGGAGAGTTAAAATTTTCAAAACCCGGAGGTTGTTCAACATATACCTCTTCTTTAATAAAACCATTTAAAAATGCACTTTTAACATCCACTTGATAAATTTTAAAATCCATGTATGATGCAAATGCAAGTAGCATCCTAATAGCTTCTAACCTTGCAACAAGGGAAAAGGTTTCATCATAATCAATGTCTTCCTCTTGATTATAACCTTTAGCTACTAGTCTAGCTTTGTTCCTAGTTATGACACCTTGTTCATTCATCTTATTTCTAAACACCCATTTAGTGCCTATAATAGGATAGTGTTTAGGTCTAGGAACCAAGGTCCAAACCTTGTTTCTCTCAAATTGATTTAACTCTTCTTGCATAGTAAGGACCCAAAATTCATCACACAAAGCATCATCAATATTTTTTGGTTCAATTTAAGAAATGAAGGCTAAATTAATAGTAGACTTTAATTGAGATCTAGTAGTTACCCTTTTTGTAGTGTCACCTATAATAAGGTCTTGAGGGTGAGCTTTTTTGAATTGCCAATCCTTTGGAAGTTCATCCTTTAAGGTAGGTTGAGGTGTCTCCTCATTTTCCTTCTTACTTGGATCTTTAAGTTCCAAAGACTTACTAGCATTTTCTTCTTGTGTTTCCATAATCTCATTGTCACCTACAAGATCATTAACACTACAAACATCCTTTCTAGGATTAAGTGAGTTCGATTCATCAAATACCACATGCATTGACTCTTCAACTACTAGAGTTCTCTTATTAAAGACCCTATATGCTTTGATAGAGATGGAATAGCCTAGGAAAATTCCTTCATCAGCTTTAGAATCAAATTTTCCAAGATTATCCTTAGTGTTCAATATAAAGCACTTACATCCAAATACTCTTAGATATGAGATTGTAGGTTTTCTATTGTTCCATAGCTCATAAGATGTTTTATTTAAAATTGGTCTTTTGAAAACTCGATTTAAAATATAACAAGATGTGTTAACGGCTTCCGTCCAAAAGTATAAAGGCAAATTATACTCATGAAGCATTGTTTAGCCATTTCCACAAAAGTTCTGTTTTTCCTTTCAACTACCCTATTTTTTTTAGGGGTTCTAGGAGATGAAATATATGAGAAATACCATTTTCATTACAATAGTTTTTGAAAAATTCATTTTCAAATTCGATTCCATGATCACTTCTAATGGATAAAATACAAAATCCTTTTTCTTTTTGAACTCTTTTTGAAAAATTTTCAAAAGTTTTAAATGCATCATTCTTATAGGCAAGAAAACACACCCAAGTGTATCTAGAGTAATCATCAACCAATACATAAGCACAGTGAATTCCACCAAGACTAGTAACTCTAGTTGTTCCAAATAAATCCATATGTAAGTTCAAGTGGCCTAGAGGTGGACACTACATTTTTTAGCTTAAATGAGGACTTGGATTGTTTTCCCTTTTGAAAAACATCACAAGGTTTATCTTTAGTGAATTCAAGCTTAGGTAAACCAATTACAAATTCATGTTTACAAAGATCGTTCAAGAGCTTAAAATTTGCATGTCCTAATCTTCTATGCCATGTCGATGTGTCATGAGAGATAGACACTAAGCATTGTATGTCTTTGTTATCAATTTTATTCAAATCAATGACATAAACATTGTTTACTCTTTCACCACTAAAAATAATTTTATTTTCATAAAGACTACTAACAAAGCAATTTTTAGGATAAAAAGTTACTTTATTTCCCATGTCACATAATTGACTTATACTAAGCAGATTGTGTTTAAGACCATCTACAAACAACACATGATGTATAGATAAGGATTTAGGATTACCTATTTCTCCAATGTCAATAATTTTTCCTTTTGCATTATCTTCAAAAGTAACGTGTCCTCCATCCTTAGCATCAAGTTTGTCGAATTACTCTTTATCTCCTGTCATGTGCCTTAAACATCCACTATCGAGATACCAGTTGCTTTTTATTCTTATGGACTTCAAGCACATCTACACAATACAATTTAAGTGTTCTTTTGGACCCAAACCTTTCTTGGTCTAGGTTGGTTAATTTCAAGATAATCCGTAGGAAGTAAATTCATATGCAGTCTTTTATAGAAGCACACATTATTAGTATGTCCTTTAATCATGCAATAAGAACATACAATATTTTTAAATTTATTCCTCCTAGGATGAAATGCTTTCCTAGTGTGTGCAACATGCCTTTGGTATTGTGTGTATCTCCTATTGTTTTGTGTCATCAAGTGAGACATGAATTGGCAATGGTGATGTGTATTTCGATAATTTTGTGCAATATATTTATGTACATTGTATTGTGTATCATGCCTATTATAATTATGTCTAATGTACATATAAGCATGCTTGGGTTTAGATGCTCTAGTTTGAGCCTTACCTCTTTGTGTTAATGAAGGATGAATCTCATGAGACTTTTCCTTGCTATTTAACACATGAGATCTTTTAGCTTCGAAAGCTTGAGTCTCATTTGATTTGGTGGTTAAAGGAGTGGGATCATGTGAAGCTTTTACAAAATTAATATGTGATGAAGATGATGAAGACATTCCATTCTTATATCCAATTCCATGAGTATCTTTACGAAATTTTTGAGAGTTAAGAAGACTGTCTAAAGTTTCTTTTCCTCTCTTAAATTTAGCAATGGAATTTTTAATTCTAAGACTTCCTTAGAAAGCTTATGGTTTTCATCATTTGCTTTTTTAAGTTGATCTTCTAAAGAAATAGAAGATTTAGCATTACTAACTAGTTTTTCATTAGATGCAACAAGTTTAGCAAAATCAATTTTTAAACATTCAAAATCCTTATTTAAGCTAGCTAACTCATGTTTATATTATTTTTTCTTAGATAACAAACTTTTGCATTTAACAAGTAATTTGCTCACAATAGAGCTCTCATAATCATTATCACAATATTCATCACAATCATCAAAGGAAGAATAAGAAGTGGATGGTACCTCATTTTCTTTTTCAATGGCCATGAAGCAAAGATTGGAAACTTCTTGTTGTTCATCTTCCTCTTTGGATTCGGAGGAATCATCCCAAGTAGCTTTGAATGTCTTCTTCTTATCTTTTGCTCCCTTGCTTTTAAATTTGAGTTTGGAACATTCACTTCTAATGTGTCCCAGTTTCTTGCATTCATAGCAAGTAACCTCTTTTATTTTCTTCTTCCTATCTCCTTTGAACTTCTTATTAAAGTCCCTTGTTCTTAAGAAGTTTTTCTTTCTCCAAAACTTCTTGAAGTTCCTAGTGAGCATGGCAATGTCACCATCTTCATCACTAGAATCTTTGATGTTTTCCTCTTCACTATCTTCTTGAAGAGCTTTTAGAGTAATGCTCTTTTTCTTTTCTTCTTTCTCTTCTTGTTCTTCACCTCTTTGCTTGATAGTGAGCTCATGTGTTAAGAGCTTACCAATGAGCACATCGTTTGATAGGGTGGAGAGGTCTTGAGCTTCCTCAATTGAAATAACACAAGATTCCTAATCCTTCTTAGGTAGGATTCTTAGAATCTTGTTGTTTACTTCTTCCTTAGAGAAATGTTTTCCAAGTTTCTTGAGGGTTGTGAGGAGAGCATTGAGATGATTTGTCATCTCCGTGATTGATTCATAAGGCTTCATTTTAAAGAGTTCATATTCATACATATGAAGTTGAACCTTCTTACTTCTTACTTAAATGTTGCCTTCGTAGTGGTTTTCTAAGGTCTCCCACATTTCTTTAGCCGACATACAATGTTGAAGCTTGCCTCCTTCTTCTTTTGTCATTGAAGAGACTAGAGTAATTATAGCCTTTTTATTTTTATGATTTTCTTCTTTTTGATCAATACTCCATTGGCTTCTTGCAAGAGTAGTTACCACACTATCAATGATAGTTGTAGGTGATTCCTAACCTCTTAGGACAATGTCCCAAAGTTTAATGGAATCACAATCAAGATATAATTCCATTTTGAATTTTCAATGTGGATAGTCACTACCATCAAAAAATGGTCTAAGAGAAGAGATGTTTTTTGATTCACTCCCCATGATCTTGTATTCTAGTAATGAAGTACCTAAAATTCAAGCTCTGATACCAATAAAGAAATATATTTTGTTAAAGGAATAGATTTGTTAAACCCTTATACATGCTATGATAATTCATTTATATGCTCTGATACCAACTGAAAAGAGTCCTAAAGGGGGGGTGAATAGGATTATCAAATAAAAATAAGAAATTAAAAGAATTTTTTGCAAGAATTAAATAGAAATTGAGAAGGAAGAATGAAGAACACAAAGATTTAAGGAGTTCGGATTCAACAACAATCCCAAGTCTCCACCTAACTTATCCCCAAGTTAGGATTTTCAATCACCCACAATCTTATTCACAAGATTGAGACTATACAAGAGTTTTATGGCTCACTCTTATAACTTTACAACATGAGTTTTCAAGGCTCAGTCAAAAAAATAAAACCCAAGTGTTTCAATGGACAACACTTAAACCAATTCTTTTAGAAATAAATATCACTTCCCTTATAATCTAACCCAAGATTTAAGATGAAGAGAAATTCTATTTCTAACACACACCCAACTCTCACAAGAGTTATACAAATAAAGAATTATTTAAGAGAATTTGAGAGCTCAATGAATGCTTAAGAAATAATGAATGATAAACAAGTTGCTTAACTTCCATTCAAATCTAGAGGTATTTATACTAAAAAATATAACTGTTGCAGGTGCAAATGATGTATCCAATGTCTATATTTTGAATTATTGAGATTGATGTTGCTAGACATCTATTCATGGATTGAAACCATAATTGGCTCCTCAAGACGTTTGAATTTGCCCACACTTTCTTCATAAAAGCTATAGATATTTGAATTAGCTTTCCATATCAATTTTAATCACCTAAATTAGACTTTTTTAACCCAATATATGTTCAAAATACTAAGGGTTTTGCAATGTGTAATGTAAACTACAGTCAAACAGCTATACCCAAATTTAAGCCGTGATTTTCTCTTAAATAAATTTGAATTTACCCATAATTTCCTCATAAAATCTGTAGATATTTGAATTATATTTCCATATCATTTTGAATCACTTAAATTTGACTTCTATAGCTCAGGATATGTCTAAATTACTAAGGGTTGTGCAATCTGAAATGTAGAATACTGTCAGACAACTTTACAAAAGTTGAAGCCATGATCTGCTCCTGAAGAAATTTGAATTTGCCCATATTTTCTTCATTAAAGTTGTAGATATTTTACTTATATTTTCATATCATTTAGAATCACCTTAATTTTACTTATGTAACTCAAGATATGTCTAAAATACTAAGAGATGTGCAGTTTGAGATGGCAGACATATACGTGAATTTCAACTCAAAATTTGCATAATCAAATGAACTTGGATTTTAACAAATAAGCCCAATTCAGAAAGCTTAAGATGTCTAATTCTAATGTTAAGAAGCTCATTTTCTCATTTAAGAGCTCTAAAGATGTCAAAAGCCTTCTTGAATTTTAGAGGTTCAATTTTCCCGAAAAGTCACTATTTATCCAAAAGTGTATATGCTTGGTATATGTATGGTATATAATTCCCTACACACTTAATTGAAATTATTAATATAAAAATTGTTTGTAAAAGTCTAAAATTTGGAGTTTGATCATGCAAATGGTCAACAGGTACCTTCCCAGTTCGACTTGAACTTCCCTCGCAGATTAGTCATGATTAGCCTAGTGAGCTTTAAGACTAAATCACCCTCTTTGATCTTGCCTGGCTTAATCTTCTTGTTATAAGCCCAAGCTATCCTTTTTTGGTACAACTAAGAGTGATATATAGCCTTCATCCTCTTTTCATCCAACAACGTCAGCTGTGCTAATCGGCTTTATACCCACTGATACTTAGAGATTTTAGACTCTAGGAGAACCCTTAATGACTAGATTTCAACCTCAAATGGCAACACAACTTCACACCCATATACTAGAGAATACAAAGTGGCTTCCATTGATGTTCTAGCAGTGGTTCTGTATCCCCATAATGCAAACTATAGGTAACTTTCCCAGTCTTTGTAATTTTCTAATATCTTGGCTAAGATTCTTTTCACATTCTTATTTGTTGCTTCTACGGCTCTGTTAGCTTATGGTCTATAAGGAGTTGTCCTATCTTAATATATTGTTGTAGATCATAAAACCAAGGCTTCTCTATTGAGTCGATCGACATTATTTTGATTTCCTCATAGCAAGGAATCTAGAACTTTACTAGGATAAGAGGCTTCATTTTTGCTTGCTTGTCTCCTTCCCACATTAAAGCTAGAGTAGCCAATGCATCTGCCATCTGATTCTCTTCCCAGGGTAAGTCTATGAATCTGTATTGCATAAAAGACAATAAGATCATGGCTGAATAATCCTAATATGGCCTTAGTTTATCTTCCCTTATTTTCCACTCCTTAGCAATTTATTTCACTACTAGCATCGAATCCCCATACACTCTCAGCTCTTCTTCCCCCACATTCTTGAGTGCTTCCAGACAAAAAATGCAGACTTCATATTCAGCTTGATTATTAGTGACCTCGAATTCTAGCCTCTTTGCCATCGG
Organism: Mallotus nudiflorus; assembly: GCA_947683625.1. Classification (NCBI taxonomy): domain Eukaryota; kingdom Viridiplantae; phylum Streptophyta; class Magnoliopsida; order Malpighiales; family Euphorbiaceae; genus Mallotus; species Mallotus nudiflorus. The sequence goes on from CANTUR010001218.1 coordinate 74,019, forward strand.
AATTACTTCTCCTTCTGACGAGGCCAAAATCATACCAATGCCTGCCCGCTGCTATTCACTACTCCATCAAAGTATATTTTCCATGTCTGAATCTCTATTGCCCCTAGATGTTCATCCAAAAATTCTAGCTCCCGTTCTTGTCCATTGTCTATTGGATTTTGGGCTAAGAAGTTTGTCATAGCTCTTCCTTTTATCACTTTTTTAGTAACATAATCTATGTCAAATTCAGTAAGTAGAACTAACCATCTGGCTAATTTCCCTGTCAGTGACGGAGTTTGCTAAAGATATCTAAGAGGATTATGCTTAGAAACCGCTTGAATCCTATAAGAATGAAAATAATATTGTAACTTCTTTGTTTCCCAAATTATAGCTAAGTAGGTTCTTTCTACTAGACTATAATTAGCTTCATAGGGTAAAATCTTCATACTCAGATAATATACAACATGTTCAACTCTTCCTTTTCCTTCTTGAGCCAACATTGCACCAATCACATCTTTCTCTATAGCCAAGTATAGAATTAAAGGCTTCCCTGGTCTTCGCGGCTATAAAACTAGAGGATTCATCAAATAATGCCTAATAGTTTCAAAGCCTTACTGACACTTGTCATCCCAGATGATCGGCTAATTCTTCTTTAAGAGCTTGAAGATCGGCTCACAAATGGTAGTTAGTTTGGTTATGAACCTGCTGATGTACTGTAGCCTACCTATAAAACCTCTGACCTCTTTCTCATTCTTCAGTGTAAGCATTTCTTTGATCGCTCTAACTTTTTTGGATCCACCTTTATGCCTTTCTAACTAACAATGTATCCCAATAATTTCCCAGATGTCACCCTAAAAACACACTTCTTCAAATTCAGTCTGAGGTTGTACTTTTCAACTCTTGCTAGGAACTTGTTTAAGGCTTTGAAATGCCTTCTCTAGTTAGAGATTTCACCATCATGTCATCTACATACACTTTTATCTTTTTATGGATTAGGTCATGTAACAGCATAGTAGCCATTCTTTGGTAAGTTGCCCCTGCATTTTTTAACCCGAATGGCATAACTGTGTAACAATAAACACCCCACTCAGTGATGAAAGAAATCTTTAACTTGTCAATCACTACCATCATAATCTGATTGTATCCTGAGAAGCAGTCCATAAAGGAGTATATGGCATTGGAAGTTGCATTATCGACTAAGGTGTCAATGTGTGTTAGAGGAAAATCATCTTTTGGATAAGCCTTGTTCAAGTCTCTATAGTCCACACACATCCTGACTTTACCATCTTTCTTGGGAACTGGGACTATGTTAGCCAACCACTGGATGTCATCTGCCACTTCTAGGAACTTTACTTTCAGATATTTTTCTACTTCTTCTTTGATTAAGAGAGCCCATTCTAGCCTTAATCTTCTCTTCTTCTGCTTTATTGTTGCAATATGAGAATACTGAGAATCCTGTATTCCACAATCTCTCTATCAATCTCAGGCATATCCTCATAGCCCTAAGCAAATACTTTCTATCTTCTTTTAGAGTTTCTTTCATTTTTTTCTCTCATCAAGAGTTAAGTCAGAAGCAACAAGTATATTTCTAGGGTTATCACTTATGCCTAGATTAAATGATTCAATTTGCACTAAATTAATGTTAAACATATGCATGAAATGACCATCACACATAGCAAAACTATTAGGAAACACATCACACAAGTAAGCATAATCTGACTTCATCATATTGACTTTAGAAAGAAAAATGTCATCAGTCTTAAATAAATTAAAAAGAGAAAAGTCAATGTCATCATAAAATACATCCATAATAGAATCAAGGAAAAAGGCTTTGAAGTTGAATTCCTTTTCTTGGTAAGCAGAATCTTTCAGCTCTACAGCAGGAATGTCCCCTTCTGATTTCGAAGTCAGTACCAGCTTTTCTATCATAAGCTCTTCAACAATAGATTTTTTTATCCCACCCACATATTCTGTGAAGATTTTGAACCCAGGGACCAGCTTCTCGGCAATCATCAAAGGCTTAGGAGCTCCTTGATAAGTGTCACGACCCAAAATAGGGGTCATGACCGGCGCTAAAGAACGAGAATTCTTTCGAATCCGGAACCCGTAACAAGCCTAAAAATAAATAAAACATGCAATAGTAATAATAACAACACAATTAAATTAAATATTGTGCAGCGGAATAAAATCATAAATATAAAAATAATAATCCATCACGGGATTTAAATCAAATCCTCGTCTCATATATATAAATAAACTCTTTAATACAAATCCAGTTCAAATTCTTAAAATACATAACTCACACAAATATATACATAAAACCCATAATTAATTTACAACTACTGCAATGTCTAGATTATAAAAGTAAAACTCAAGATTCAGATAAGCAATTTACATAAAGAAGCCGGGGGGGAAGAAATCCGGCGTACAAGCCTGCTACTGAGGTCTGAAGAAGAAGACTCTCCTAAAAAATGATCAACAGAGGGGAGTCAGACCTCACTGAGTGAATTACTATAATATATATACATGCATACTAAATGACAATGCATACAGTCAATAGTACATATATAAATATATATACAGGCAATACACACAGATGCAATAAAATCATTTTATATATTTTTACTGAAATTCACAGTTTATGAAGGATCAAATAGAACCCTAAAATATCGCGACCTCAAACAGTGTTAGATAACACTCTAGCCACACAGGCTCACTTATTCCAAAATATTCACTTATTCCATTTAAACAGTAGACTGGCCCCGAGACACTAAGTCAACCGAGCTCCAGCAGTCTGACTGTCAATGTGATTGGCCCTGAAACACTTAGTCAACCGAGCTCCAGCAATCACACTCCCAATTCACATCATACATCAGATAAATCAATTCCAATCAATATCCTCAAATAGGTTAGTAATATAGTCTATTTGCTATAAGCGTACCGGTACGTACTCGGTCCTAGTGCTGCCCACTAGGTAGCACGTTCTATTGATATCCTTCATTTTAAATATAAATAATACATTCATAAAAATAAATGATGCATGAATTTAAATAGCAACATAAACCATATATATACTAGAAATATAGGAAAAGTAAATCATGTATATTTCGAGTATATATATACGTCAAATAAATCCAATATAATTACAAAATAAGCTAGAAATATATTCAAAAATATTTTAAGCATAATTCATTAATAAGACATGCATATAGTTTAAAATATACAGAAAATAAACCAAAAATAAACTAAAAATAAACTTAAGTAATAATTAAACCATTTATGCATATTTAATCAAAATAAAACATACATTTCTAAAATCATGCACCCTAAGCATATATATATAAAATAGTAACTCACACTTAGTGCGCTCCTCGAGATAGATCCGACGGGCCTGGTCCACTAGCCCTTGGTCTCGGTGCAACTAAACATACAAAAATAACAGACATCAGAATAAACCTAACAGAAAATCCTAGAAACTCGATCTAAAATATTGGACACAGAATCAGAATTAGGGTTTAATCGGACATCATATTTTACGAGAATTCTACCGAATATTCGACAGAACCTCCCCTGTAAAACGGACATATCTCTACTCAAAGAGTAGAGCCGGTCCTGCAAAGAAATACACTTTGAAAAACAGAAACAAAAACGCATCCACAACCCCTCGGTCGGACTCCAAACTACAGTTTACCGACCGGGGTCCACAATCACAGAATAATATAAAAATACCAAAAATACCCTTATATCACATAAATACATTTTATAACTAGAAATTACTTAATTAACCCTAAAACACAGTAAAAAACCGATAAAAACTCATTTTATTAGAAAAATCGTATATTATATATATAATTGAAAATAATTCACGAAAAATAGTTTTAATTAATTAAAAATACTAAATAATTTGTAGAAATCATTTTTATACCTTAAATAACTATTAAAATCAATTTAATTACATTTTTAGTCATTTTAGGGTAAAATTACCAAAATACCCCTATATATATAAATATACTAAAATTACTCCAAAAATTCACCAAAAATAGTATAATTATCCAAAATTAATTTTCTCAACATATTTATCAATAATATCAATAATTAAACTCAATTAACTAATTAATTTCAATTAAAAACACAATTAACCTAATTTTCCAAAATTACATAAACCTAAATAAATTCAAAATAAATATATAGAAATTCATAAAAATTCCAAATAAATTTCTATAATTCATTTCAACACCTATATTTATCATAAAATACAATTTCATAATTTAATTAATTAATTTCCTAAAATTAGAAAATAATAATAAAATATTCAAAAATTACCCAAAAATCAAAATAATCTTCAAAAATTCTAAAAAAATTCACACATGTAGATTAAGTTAAGGGAAACAACATTTGTTAAGGAAATTTTCATGAATAAATCATTTGAAGCTCAAAAAAAATCAAAAACCCTAAGATGGCCGAATTGAAAAATTGACAAAAACCTTACCAAATCAAGTTTTGAGCTTAAAAAAAGCTTGGAATCATCTTCTATGGCTTCAGGGGAGTTCAACAACACCAGAATGAAGGAATTTGGTGGCTGGAATAGTGAGTTGTGAAGAAAAAGCCAACTTTCAGCCAAAATGCCGAAACTCAGCTCACCGGTGCCGGAGAAGACACCTGCAGGCGGCGGAACGGCTGGAGGAAGGAGGTGGCACAGTGGGAGGCATAGTGACGGTAGGTGGCCAGCGTGCGCAGTGGTGAGGGGGGTTGGGGTCGTCAGGGAAGAGAAGGAGGAAGGGGAGGGTAGAATTTGTAATTTTACAAATTTTGTATATATATATATATATATATATATATATGTGTGTGTGTGTGTGTGTGTGTGTGTGTTAATAACTTAATAATTTATATTAAAATATATTAATTTAATATAATATTTAAGAAAAACATACACCACATGTTAAAATACACAATATATATATATATACACACACATACTAATTAAATATTAACTATATAATATAATATGATTTAATAGAAATAACCCTAATTTAAATCAATTACATAAATATATGTGCATATATATATATATATATGTTCTAATATGACAATTAAAATAATGCATGGACTCATGCAATTTTATAAATACATTTAAAATAATTAATATTGAACTTCTTACGTGTAAATTTTTTCGAAAATGCCAGTCCCGGAAAAATTCTACGTAAAGTACTTAAAATAATGTAAACAATTAAAATTAGCTTTAATTAAATAACCAACTCATAAAATACCAATATTATATATAAGAATTATTAACACTGCATATCCTGATGTAGTATTAAAATATTTAAAAATACGGGATATTACAATAAGGGCAATTGACACCTTCCTCTACAAATGTTTCCCAAAGCGTCTTCTTCTTCGGCTTAGCCCTAACTCTATTCTTCTTACCCTTAGCCTCTTCCTCTTCATCAAACTCATCTTCCCTTGGATATCCTACCCCATGCTTCAAGATCGGCACCTTAGGTTTAAAGAATTTTAGTGGGCCCTGCTGATTCTTCCCTAATCCCATCCCAAACATGAACTGCATACTCTTCATCATACTAACAATCTTTGGGTTTAGCTCATCTTCATAAATCATGCAGACTTCAAAACTCGGGCTATTTGGAATCACAGTAAGAGCTAATTTTAATGCAGCAACTACAGCCTCTGTTTCAGCCATTATAGTAACCATCCTTCCCTCATGTGAAAATTTAATCTTTTGATGAACGATAGATGACACTCCCTCCAAAGGATGGAACCATGGTCTCCCCAGAAGAATAGCAAAAGTGACTGGAATATCTATCACATAGAGGTTAACCCAAACTTCAATAGGTCCGGTCTTGACTAAAGCCCGAAAAGTTCCCTTAACTAGCCTTTTTATATCATCATAAACCTTTATAATTACATCAGAGGGCTTCAAATAAGCTATTGTTAGGCCCAGCTTTGGTAGAATCTTTAAAGGGCATACATTAATGGCTGACCCATTATCGACCATAACACAACATGTTAATTTGCCTTTTACTTCAACCTTAATAATAAGGCTTTGTTGTGATCCCTTCCTTCTAAGGGCAAGTCCTAATTTATGAAAACAATTGCCTCTTGAGGGCTTTCAATTAACGAGTCCACTATTTACTCTAGAATGTGTGTCGAAGGTATCTTCTTGTTATAAAGAGCCAAAACTAGTGCTTCTCGATAGGCCCGAGAGTTTATAAGTAGCTCCTAAATACTGGCAAAAGTTTTCTCATCTCTTTTGGCTTTAATAATCTCCTTAGCTTTCTCATTTTTCTGTGGTCCTTCTTTTGAACTATTTCCCCCTTTCTCTACCTTAGCCTTTTTCACTTTTTCCTCCCCCTCCTCCAATTTCTCAGTGGATTGTGCTGCTTTCTTCTCATTATTCTTCCATAGATTAACTACTCCTCCCTCTTCATTGTTAGAACTCCAAATATCAAGCATATTTACATGAGACTCAATGGCCTGCTATCTCAGATTCAGGTCTTTTGGTTATGGTTTTGGTAGCGTGGGTACGACATCAAAAAAGGAATTAATAACTTGTTCCTTTGTTAGACCTGTTTTGATCATCAGGACACGAGGATTTGGTGGTGGTACATTTTGGTAGTTGGGTAAAGGCTTATTTTAGGTTTTTGGTTTTCTGGTTTTTGGATCTGTTATTTTGCCTAAATCGATCAAATCTTGAATCTTATGTTTTAGGCGAATGCAACTTTCTGTATCATGCCCAATGTTCTGGTGGTACTTGCAATATAGTTTTGGGTCGGCATTTGGGAAATGAGGTCATTTAGGTAAGGGTTGTAAAAGGTTATTTTCAATCAATTTTTCTAGGAATTTGAAGAGGGGTCTTCCTAAATTAAAAAAACTTCAGACTGTCTGACTGTGTTGATTTGTATATTACTACTTGGCTCGACTCCACTGCTAGATCCCTTCTCTATTCATAGATCTTCCACTGAAGAACTTTTTTTCTTGCATAAGGTCTGATTCTTTTTGTACTTTAAACCTATACAACTCCTCAAAGTTTTAAATCCCTAAATCCTTTAGCTTCTTATAGAGAGGGAGCACACATCCTTCGATGGCTATTACTAGCTTATCAGATTCTGTGGGTCGTTGCTTCATCTATACTAATTTTGCTCTCCACCTGACCAACTAATCCGTAAAAGATTCATTGAACCTCTGCGTCACATTCTGCAAGTCTCTTAGGGAAGCCTCTATCTGAATGTTGAGACTATACTGCTTGATAAATGCAGTGCATAATTCCTCCCAATCAGCTTGAACATAGGATTATATAGCGTAATACCATCTGATGAGTGCTCCTTCCAGAGATAGAGGGAATTGCTTCACAATTTGTGCTTTAGTTAGTTCAGTCATCTTCATGTGGGTCACATACTGCTTTAAATAAAGGTGGGGGCCCTCTGTGCCAAAAAACTTCTTTATGTCAAGGAATTTGAACTTTCATGGTAGAGGATCATCATCCTTATCCAATCTCAGCTCGGATTAGCTCATTGGGGCATTGATCCTTTTTTCCTTCATCATCAACTGCATTTGAGTCATAGACTTGACAAGGTCTTTAGCCCAGTCTGGCTTCTCTACATTCCCCGGGGCATCCTTTTTCTAATGAATAACAAGTTCTGCTAATACTTTTTACTGATCATCCTCTATCTCTTGCCTTTCAGGAACCTCAGCACCCAAATTAAAAGGTTAAGGTTGAGGTGCTGGTGGTTCTCCTCTAGCTGTACCCATCATTTCTTCCATAATTTCTCTCATGATCATTCTAGTTTGTTTGGCCATTTCAACTTTTAACTGTTCTTTGAAGGCTTCAATATCAAATTATGCCATATTGATCTCTCTACAAATTCTAACCAGGTGGCTGGTGTCAGATCGTTTTCAACTAGCAGATTGTTGTGGATCTATATCTATAACCATGGAGGGTCAGAAATATGCATGATAAGTTTGCATGAAATGCAAACCTATTGGTAAAAAGAAGAAAAAAAACATATATGCACGTATCAGAGGACAAAAATAAAAAGTTGTCTAACAATATCTCCACCTTTAGTTCTCCCACACATATGTTCAATGGCAAGTTCCTTATCTTAGGATTTTTGTTCTAGGTTTTGATTATCAATGAGGAATAATAAAATCAACGAATGCAAGATAACTCTCAAGACGGTACAAACAAGTGGCAACCTCCAAATAATTCCAAAGTCCATTTTAAACGGGCAAAGAATGATATCAAAGGCCTACCTTGTCAAGACCCCTTTGAAATGGGTTAATAATAAGCATGAGAGGCCCATCTTGTCAAGGCTTATTTATAATAGGCTTAGGCCTTATTTAAAGGATTACCATATGACATAAAGCACATGCATTTGGAAAAAATCCTAGTGAAAATTGCTAGGTCATTGCATGAGCTGAGTCTTGGGTAATAAGCTTTGGCTCCCACAACTATATACATCCATTACGTCTCCCCACTTAAAGTCCATACGATGCGGATAGGTACATGCCATGAGTGATAATAATCAAATACCTCACTACCAAGTTTGAATGAAACACAGGCAATAAAGCAAAGATTATTGTTGGTTTATTTGGGACTTAGAGTGCAATGTATGGAAACATGTAGTGAATGCAAAATTTTACAAAGGAAATAAAGAAATAATCAAAGATGATAAATTACAAAACACTTGCAATCAATTTCCCTATCCCTAGTGGAGTTGCCACTATAGGCGGCGGTTTTGGTCGCGCGCCCAAGTGTTGGTGACCACGACACTGTATGAGCTCAGGGCTCACTAGGAAATACATAGTGGGCCTAAGGCCCAAAATGGAAATTGAGTCACCACTTGGATAAAAGTTGGGACACACTGTATAATAACTAGATTCCACGAAGGTTCCTAGAAGCCATCATCAGAGATCTAGTTCGAAAACTAGGTATGGGCTTTTGGAATGTCCACCTAACCTTGTGGTTGGCCTCCATGTGTGTTTTGTATTTTTTTACCTTTCATTATTAAATTATTTCCTCATTAACATGCTAATCGCGATTAGTTTCCAATTTTATATTTTATCCCAAGTTTGCACATTAGTCTCATTTCATGCTCATATTACTAACATTCAATCACAAATAAAATAAAATAAAAATAATTTACAACCATTCATTCTAAATAAAAGGAAAGAGGGATTAAGAATTACAACTTTTGGTGTAAATAAATGTAAAAATACCAAAAATAAACCATACATAAACTAAAAATAAACTAAATAATTATACAAACCAAAACTCTTAAGAATTAATTAATAAAACAATCATCTAATACTTAGAAATTACAACATAATTCCTACAACAAATATGAGTTAGTTCTATCTCGCAAACAACAACAATATCTATAAATCATTCACAAATAATATTTACAAAATAAACGGAAATAAATCCACAAAATAGTCTATAAAATAACATAATAATATAACATTAAAAATAATACCAAATAACATAATAATCATGCATGAAATCAGGAGATATAACAAATTAAACATGGAAATTATGTCAAATATTTGAGATAAGGATTGAAAATAGCTGAAAATCAAGATAGAAACAGGCAGAATGTTGGTCAAGGGGCGATGCCTTTTCAAAGAGGCGTCGCCTCCTAAACAGGAGGTGATGCCACTGTCGCATCTTTATGAAGGGGTGACGTCTCCTCTTTAACAAGGACATAGGCAAACTACATCATAGAGAAGTGGCCTCTTCAACTGAGACAAAGGCAGACTACATTTCTTAGATCTTAAGAAACTCAATGATCATGCAAATAGATAAGAAACAGACACGAATATAAAAATATTAACAATCAATATTCAGTATCTCATGCAATCATGCTTCTCTATGAACTTAAAAAAGTAATATAACTCAAGAAAACACACAAAATGCAATAAACCAAAGCTTTTTTAATAAAGATAAAAAAAAATTAAAGCTTAAAAATAAGGAGACTCACTGACTTGGACGTGCTTAATACTCGTAACTAAGCCCTAATAATTTAGTTGATGGATGAATAACTTTGAATGTAAGGAGGTCACTTCCTCTTCTTAAGAGTCAAGTATCCTAAGCTTCAAAGTCTCTTCCCCTTCTTCTTCCTTTCTTCCTTTCCTTTTTTTTTTCTTCCTATTTTTCTCTGTTTTTTTTAGATGTTTTTTCCAAGTTATCCCTTTGAATTCCCGAACTTTTTTTTTCTCCTCCACTCTCTTGCCCCTACATCCCCTTTTAAACCCTCTCATCTTCTCCCCTTTTTCAATTCCCCAAAAACCATTCTCACGCTCTATCCTTACCTTTTTTCATTCTCCAGACTTTTTTTTTTTTGCTTTTTTCCTTTATTTTACGTAAAAAAATGACCAACTCTTCAGCAGATGAGCCTCTAACCACTGTCATTAATGACATTTAATGCTATAAAGAGTATGTCGAAGAGACGACGCCTTATCGATGCTTAACGCCTCTTCACCTAGGTCAGGTCAGGACCCTAGGTCAAAAAACGATAGACTTGGACTTTGACTTTTATTTTTTGTGAGCTTGACTTAATGTTTGGATTTTTTGAATCGATTTTAGAGAAATTTTAAGTTCACCTTACATTCAAAATTCGAATATTTTAATTATCGGACTTTCATTACGAACCGATCAAACTATCGGTATTTACAATTACATTTCAATTTTACAATCAAATCTCATTCGTTTGACAAAAAAAAAAATCAAATCTCATTCCAATAATTCAATTAAATACTATTAAAATATTACATTTTATAATGTTAAAAAATTATGGTATTAATAATTCAAGAAAAACTAGAGGGCTCAAAAGCGAGTACAAAATGACAATCTTATGTATACTCGCGAAAGTATTCTTAAATTAAAAAAAAAAAAAAAAGTATATTATTCTAGTCTGTGCTTGGCGGACCGCTATTTCTCCTCTCTCATATATTTCCTAAAACCCACCCGTCACAATTCATAAACCCCAAAAAACTGAACTTTCTAGAGGCAAAAAATGAGCACCATTCATCGGCTGTTACGCCGCCGCATCATGATCGATGGCTGGAACTCGCCGCCCGGTCCAAAAATAGCATCAATTAGCCCAATGCTTAGATACCAGACAACGTCGACCACTGATGCTGTTACTACGAATTCAAGAAATTACATAAAGTTGCCGCAGTTTCTTAGAAAATCAAGAGACTTTAGTAATGAGTTTACTTCTTCTTCTTCTTCGTTTTTAGCTTCCCCGTTCTCTTCCACTTCTTCTTCTTCTTCTGCATCGAATGTAACGGCGTCGTTTGTTGGGTGGTACTTGGGTATGGTCAAAACGTGGCCAATTTTGACAAAAAGTGCTACTTGTTCGCTTATTTATGTTGCTGCTGATCTGTCTTCTCAGGTAAAAAAATTATAGAAAAAATGGGTTTGTTTAATGCAGCTCAGTTATTGGTTTTCTGCGTTTTGGTTGCTTTTGAATGATTAGTTTTAAGGTGGGTTTGCTTTTACATAATTGTTCAGACACCAATTGTATAATTTTTCCTTTTCTTAATAAAGTTGTGAAATTTGGAGTAAATGTGAGCATTTGAGGATTCTTCTGAAGTTATGGTTTGTGTTTGTGGTTGGGTTTTTAGATTATTATCATTTGGTTGTGGATTTAGTTGCTAAAGCCTGTAAATTTATTAGGGATCGTACAGAAGTGATGATGGTGATGCACTTGGTTTTGAAAAGTTTGTAGAGGTGCATATTGCTTGTATATGATTGTATTGTAAAGGAAGCCATAATTTTTGCTTGTTTGGCTTTGACAGTTCATGTACTTTCTTACTCCAATGGTTAAGTTGTAATCACAATGGAGATCATAGTATTTGAAAGTTTTGGGAGAAAAGGGGAAGAACGTAGGTAATGGGATGTGTGTAATGCCTCAAATTATTGCTATAACCGGAATTCCATTAGAAGTTGATACTCTTGATGTCACCTAACTTGTGAGAGTTGATTTTAAATTCAGGATGGTATTGCATTTTATTGTAGAGGAGACAATAATAGTAGGAACTGAAATTAAATTGAGATTTATCTACCATTCATATTAGCAGGGTGCATATTCAAGTCATTATAGGCATATGTCAGAACTAAGCGCAGTGTCTCACCTTATTTTTTGTTCTGTACTTTTCAGTTTGAATTGTTTCTTTCATTTTTAGATTTTGGTTTTCTGCTTCAAGTGCCAACATTTTTGGTGTTGTTCGTTTCGAGCATTTTTCATAAATCAATTCTAGTGTATATTTGGAGACTTTTTTGTGGATTAATCATTTATGGGGCTGTCAATTTTTCTGCAGGCAATTGTACGTCCAGCTGCAGAGCATTATGACTTGGTCAGGACATTGCGCATGGCAGGATATGGGATGCTAATTTTAGGACCAACATTGCATTTTTGGTTCAATTTTGTGTCAAGACGATTTCCAAAGAGGGATTTAATCACAACATTTAAGAAAATTATCTTGGGCCAGACTATCTATGGACCTGCAATGACTGCTGTTTTCTTCTCTGTGAATGCACATCTACAGGGTGAGTTATATTATTTTAGCAGCTCACATTTCTCATTGTGAGCTGAATCAATTTAAGAAAGCATATCCCGTTATGTTAACGTGATTTTCACATTTTGTATTTGCACATATTTCATTAAAGAGTCAGAATTTTGTCTGCATGCAAGTGTGCACATGCATCTGTGCTTTACATGATTTGTGCTCTTCAAACAAACAAATATATTATCATCAAGAGAACAATTCCCTCCTAATTTTATGTAGCCAGGGCCAACTTGTGCTTCACAATGACTATGTAACATGTACATTTTATTGCGGAATTTGTCGCTATAATAAAGCTTAGCATGTTGGCATGATGGCTTATTTCAGGCGAGAATGGTTCTGAGATTGTTGCCCGGTTAAAACGAGATTTGGTGCCTACAATGATTAATGGTGTCATGTACTGGCCCATGTGTGATTTTATCACTTTCAAATTCATCCCTGTCCATTTACAGGTATGCATAGATTCATGTTCCTACAATAATTTTTCTTACAATCTATATATAAATAATCTCTGTTTATTTTGACAGCCGCTGGTGAGCAATTCATTTTCATATTTATGGACCGTTTATATGACATATATGGCAAGTCGGGAGAAAGTTGGCGGTAGCAGCTAATTAGCTCAATGTTTCCTGGTCTTAACTCTTAACTGCACAGACCCACATTTGATGGATGCATGTGAGTTCAAAGCAAATTCGCCCTGTTTAGATATTCACAATCAAGATTAGGGGCATGCTTGAAGTTTCGACTTCCATCTGCCTATTATTTTTGTGCTTTATTTATTACATCTAGCTGAACAACAATCATGTTAACTAGGGCTGTGTGATTGGATTGATTTTATTATGAGAAGCAATAGCTTAATATTATCAAAGGCATCTTTCTTTTTCTTTTGTCCTAAATCAGTCGCCAGTTTCCATTTTTGCTGTTTTTAGCTTCTTTAAAATGCCAAGTATTGATACTCTGTATCCAAAATTTTTTGCGCAATTTGCAAAGGTGATTATTTGAGACCAGACTCAAAATTTGGAAAAGCAGAAAACTATTTCAGTGAAGAAGAAGATGATAGATAGCTAATAGCATTCTAAATTCTTGAATTCCATGCACTGCAAAGTTGTCTCACTTTCCATCTTCAACAATACTAGCATTTTCTACAGACATTGTACAACAATCTCTTTAGATTCTTTCAACTATCAACAGCCACTTGTATTGATTTCTTTCATCTGCAGCAAAACAATCCAAGATCAGACTGAGCTCTTTGATCGTACAATATAGTTCCAAGCTGAACAACTAATGTTGCTAGAGCTTCATAGCAAGCATCTTTAAAATAGGCTGCACGTATTTCTTCCTTTTATTTTTGACATGGGAAGCTGCTTGTCTGATTTTTCTGCTAGTCGCAAAACCTTCAGATCATGCTCCTGATCCGCATATCGTAGGAATGGAACTCTCCGATTGCTGTCAATCTTGGACTTCCTCTTAAACCAAGTATATCTGCCAAAATAATTGACTTCTAGATGATCAGCAGAGAATTGTACACATTAAGAGTGTGATTACTTATAGAGAATTATTTTCTATTTTCATTTTTTGATTTTTTTGAAAAATGAGAACTTTTCATTTTTATAGAAAATTTATAAAATATGTTTACTTTTTAGAAATTAAAAATTATTTTTCACTTTTTGAAAACATAAAATATGTTTACTTATTTTTATTTGCAACTTATTTTTCAAAGTAAAGAGATAATGATATGTACCAAAGTAAAGAGATAATCTAGAACTTGAAACTCAAAGTTTATTTTGTCTTCTAATATTAAAATAAATAATGAATAAAAAAAATCGTAATAAAAACAGCGTGTTTTCAAATGAAAATACTATGTTTTCACTTTATATTTTTAATAAAGAAAACTTTTGAAAACAGCTAAAACTTGTTTTACACTATTCTCTTAAAATTGTGAAAATGGTGAAAACAGTTTTCAAGTGAGAATTTTGTGAAAACATCCAAAATAAACACAAAGTTCTATTTTCTGTTTTCATTTTGAAAAATTTTCTAAAAAACTGAAGTAGTTTTTTGTATGTAAACACACTCTAGGGTTGTGTTTACTTCCAGATAATTATTTTCTGTTTTCATTTTCATAGAAAATTTGTAAAACATGTTTACTTGTTAGAAATTGAAAACTATATTCATTTTTTGAAAACAGACTAATGCATTTAGTTGTTTTCATCTTCGACTTGTTTTTTATTTTTGAAAATTGAAAATGTGTTTACTTGGTTTCACATGAAACTTGTTTTATATGTCTAAACACATAAAAATATGTTCAATTTAATAAATAAAAATCCCAATATAACATAGTCATAAAATATAAGTTCTTATCATTCCTTCATATAGATCAAACTAAACGTTCTAGCCAATCTTGTCTCCTATTAGCATGCATCAATATGAATATTTTCCTCCAATCTTGATTCATGAATATTTCTAATGCTTTGTTGTATACATCTTTTGAGATATTATCCATTGTCTCTAATATATCTATACATGCTTCAATTAAATATGGATCTACAACTGCACTTGAAGCTTGATTACTCTGAGATTTATATATCTCTACTTTAGCAAAGTCTCTTTCAATCCTAGCATTAAGAGAAGATGTCCATTTTTCTAAACAAGTATCCAACTTTTTCAATTTTGATTCTTTTTTAACACGGACATAACCAAAAGGAAAATCATCATTAGCTCTTTTCTTTGAGTTATCTGTACTAGATTTTTCACCCTCAATCACATGCACACCTTTGTTAAGAAATTTTTCCTCATTTTGACAATCGTCATATGAAGTAGGTGGTAATCGTGTAGATGCATGGTGAAGATGTCCAATAGCAGTTGATTTACTAAAAACTTGCCTAAGTAATTCATTATTTTTACAACCATTTTTTTTTAATCTCTTGAAGTTTCTATGATTCTGCATATTAGTATATATTTTAAATTAATTCCAATTAACATTCATAAATTAAATATTAAACAACTATTGTAAGACTATTCAATTAATAAGTGTATTACTATATAAAGCATTTGCCAAACATCTTCTACAGGAAACTCAACATTTGCATTTGAGTCATAAGTAACACAGGTATGATCTAGTAATTTAGAAAATTGGCAATACTTTATACTTTCCCTTCAATTTTTCAACAGTTTATTTTTCTGCACTAGCTAAAAATAATTCTTCTCCAATTTGTTCCCAATCTATTGATTTAAAGCTTAGTGTTCCATTTGAATCTTTTTTTACTCTTTCATACAAGATTCTCAAAAATTCAATTTCATTAACTTCTGACCATTCTTTTACATCCTCACACTCATTGTTCTTTCCTCCCATCTACAAGATTGAAATCGACTTGGCTCATTAATTCTATGCTTAAACATAAAATTTAAAATAAGAAATTTTATTTAAATAGATAACTTTAAATATATATTTTATTTAGACAAAACATTTCAGCATTAGATATATGGTTGTACGATTACAATAGATAACTTTAATTATCACTCATGTGAATAATTAAGAATAAATGTTAAAGAAATAAATACTAATAGAGCATTCCTTTTCACAACCTAACAAGTATAAACAACCATATACATTATAAATAAGTAAAATGCTAATGAGAATAAGATGATAGTTTTACACATGTTTCATGAATTAAATGTATACTCAAAATAAAACCATCAGCGTGAACCTATTATTTTTGCCGCAGAAAATGGGTTCTTGTTTTCTCAATTCGGACCCATTCATCTTACTATATGTCGATTATGTACTCGTCATAAATCAAACACCCAGTTATATATATATATATTCTTTGTTTTTTTAAGGAAGTGAATTTGCATTAAAACTAAGCCACTGACGAATTACAATCAACCTCATGATTATTTCATTTCACAGTTTAGAATAAAACCAAATACTAGTGATAAACCATATACTATATAAATATTATTAGTCTTTGATTAATTCATACGAGTTTAATTTAACTATTTGACTTTACCCAAGCTTTTTTTAATGAGTCCCATACAACATAAGCATTATATAAAAATATTATGCCATAAAGATAGGACAAATTATTAACATAAAATACTAAACTTGTTTAATGGCCATTGGCCATTAAACAAACACAAAATGAAAGAAGTATACAAAGGATTATTAGATTGGAAAATCTACTTGAAATATTCAGTTGAAACATGACAAGCAGAATGTACAAATCAGTTCCCAACACAAAGCAGTATTTTCTATAGAAAACGAAGGAACATGGATGTAAAATTTGAACTCATGAACAATTAATCATGACAGAAAAAGGCGTACCAGGGTATTGAATTAAGGTCTGTGTTCCACAATTTTTTCTCGAATATAGCAATATTCTGAATAGTACCAAATGCATAAAAAATCTGAGAGATAAACAAACATGGTGCTCCATGAGTATAGTTCACAAGTTGCTAAGGCCCTAATCACCATTAATTAATCTATTAATTATTATATTGATGTGATCAGTACGCTAGCATGTTTGTGTATGTGAGTCTGTCTATATCTCTTGTTTTCATATTTTTCATGGTATATGTTAGACAACAACAATCTCCTTCAACTTTTCTAGATAAAATTTCATTTACTACTAAAAACAAAGAACAATTTGCATGTGATTTCATTCACAAATTTGATTTTCCTAATTAAATTACAAAATTTTCCATTCTAAACTAACTAATTATATACTTAATTAGCAATTTATTGGACTAATAAACTCCATATTATATATAATAAAGCTTCCAATTGCATGGTATCTCTGCAAAGCAAATTTTAGGAAGAAAAAAAAATCAATTATCACGTACTGCACTGTTAGTACTTAAACTAGTGATTTGATCTTAATTAATAATAATCCAGGTGCTAATTAACATACAATTATACAACAATAGCAAAAAAAACAAAAGCAAAACCAACCAGCTATATACATCAAACCCAATGATCAATCAAATAAAAAAACATTTTTCTTTTCCAAAAAAAAAATACGTACCATAGTATAGAGGAGAAGGGAGTTTGATGGGTAGACAAAGAGTAGTAGGGAGGCAGAAGTATGTACCAAAGTGTAGAGGAGAAGAGAGTTTATTTTGTCTTTGTCTTCTAGGGCTTGAAAAAAAAAAGAAAAGTAGAAATGATGCCTAACAAAAAAAGTGTGTTTTCAAATGAAGTATGGAGTTTTCACCTTATGTTTTTAATAAGAAAAATTTTAAAAAACAAAAAAAAACTTCTTTTACACTTTTCTATTAAAATTATAAAAATAGTAAAAACACTTTTAAGTGACAATTTTATAAAAATATCTAAAATAAACACAAATTTTTATTTTCTGTTTTTATTTTGAAAAATTTTCTAGAAAAATGGAGTAATTTTCCCAAAGTAAATACACCCTAGAAGTCTCCAAGATTTGAAAGCTCAATTAGGCATTATCAGCGAGCCTATCAAAGGGCGATAAACCAAGCCATAGATAATGCAATATTTGAGAATTGCAGCTTATTGAAAATATATCATGGGTAAGCTCCATGATGATTCATCTCTAAATGACCAAAAACAAAAGCAGTTCATCCAATTTTTTAAGAGCTAGTTCCCTGTGAATTTTTGCCGGTCACTACATTCACACGGTTATGCAGTTACACTGATCTGTCCATTCTGATTCACATTAGCAAATTTTGGAGCAAATAGAAACCAACACGCCCATTTTTGTTCTAACAACCGCAGGCACCCAAGTATCAAGAGATATTGCTCCTTGATTTGTCTGCTATGCAAGCACCTATAACTAGAAAAGAGCAATAACTAAAACTCACGCAATATCCTCAAAGCCATAGATATGAAAGCTTTTATAGCCCACAGAATAAATCAAAGATGCTTCAAGAAAAAAAGCCAAAAGCAACCTCACCAGAGAAAGCATGTGGTTTACTTGCAAGTTGCGGTCCTCGCTGGGTCAGGATAAGTAAAGCCAGTCCTCTGTCAAGGAGATGCCTTCTGAAAAAGGTCAAACAGAACATAAAATCTTTGTAATTGAAATATTATGTCAAATTCCAAGCCAAAAGATGATATTGTCAAGGGTACATAAACATTTTATACCATTACGTCAACGAGTATAAAAAAAAAGATACCAGACAGTTCTAGTATGAACAAAGCACAATAACTGATAGGAGCACAAAGCATAGCCATTATTCTAAAATAAAAGGGCCTTTATTTCATTTATAGCTCAGTACACTCGAAGCAAAAAAAAAAAAAAAGGGAAATCAGATATTAATTGAAAAATGGAGTGATTTTCTAAAAAATAGTAAGACCTAACCTGTATCTAATTTTACATTTTACTGTATAAACATGTATTCCTTCAACAATCATCTGCTTGGCACTTGAAGGCAACCTTGTAATCTTATCTAAAATCTATGCAGCTTCTACAACTTATTCACTTTGGCAGTCCCTGAAATGCTCCGTCACAATTGGAGTGCAAAATTGGAGTAAATGACTGATTCAAAGATCATCCATATAGCATGAGAACAAGCTGATATTCCATCTTATCAACAGCTGATAATGTGAAGCTATTCATTATTCTTCAAACGCATGTAATGAAATTTTCTCGAGTGCAGTGGCCCATTCTGCTCCAAGTATTTGGGGATTCATCTCCACCGTGGCATATAAATCCAACATAGATGCACAAACAGAATCTATTGGTCTCTGAAAGCATCTCCCAGGTAACGCCCCATTCAAACCAGAAGCAAACTGACCAGTAGCTTTTCTCAAATAATCATGTTTACATCTTGAGCTAGCTAAGCCCATACATGGTTCAATCAACCTCTTTAAATACGTGTCCACTGCATTATTCAACAAGTTAACACAGTCTGCTGACACACTGAGACCCTCCATCTCCAGCTTCTGCTCCAAACGACTTTTTAATGATCTCGTATCAGGCAGCACACCACTGTTCAGACAGGTCTCCCGAAGGTGATTACTGCATATAGAGACATTTGAAAGAGCTTTACGAGCTCCCCCTAAATTCATGGAGATACCAAGTGGAGCAGTTACTGGGCTTCTACTTTGAACACCTGGACTCCCTGCTGCCTGCTCAACCTCCTCCCCTTCTTCAACAGAAACAACCTCAACTGGAGGTCTGCTGCCAAGTGAAAGCAATTCTGTAGCACTTTGCTGTTCTTGTGCCCTTGAATTCAATTCCTCACATGCCATATTTTGGGGCTTCCCAAGTGGTCCCAGAGGACTTGGGCGATCCCTAAACTTGCGATCTCGATTAACAGGAGATCTGCCCTTCCTAGGGGAAGGAGGAAAGGCATCCCCATAGAGTGACTGAAAACAATTTCTCTGATATCCATTTGCAGTTTTGATATTAAGACCACTTCCTACTCTGTTGCTACCTTTTGGTGGCGGAACTTTGGAGAGGCAAGCATTTTGAACAATTGATCTAATAAGGCGGTTGTGGAGACGAATATTTTCTCTACCAATAATTCTAACACAAAACTTATCAAATTCACACTTGGTTATCTTAAAAGTAAGCAATCTTGTCAGCTGATCAAAGTACTGATCTGCTCTTTCATGCCCAATCTTTTTAACAATCAAAGCTTTGAGCTCCAAGGTATTGATTCTAGTGTAACTTTGATTAGGCAACATCGTTGCCGCCTTCCAAAATTTACTTAATTTCACCAAAATCTGAAACTTTCAAGCAAAACTCAGATCATAGAAGCACCTTCTTCAGAATCCCAAAAACTTAAACCCTAGTTCCCAAAACACCAGTCTCATCTGCACAGTCATCAGAAAATTATCAATATTCAACAAAATATCATACATTCCTCTAATTCTAATAATAAAAAATAACAAAAGCACCAATCCCACAATACAAATTTAGCTCAATTTCCAAAACATGTCACTTGAAATCAACTAGGGGATAATCACACGGTAAACACTGAATAGAAACAAAAACAGTAACAAAAACTCAAAAAAGCACCAAACTTGAATTACAAGACCAAAAGTAACAAAAACTGAAATTGACACAATTAGAAAAAATAAAGCAACAATTTAAAAAAACCAAATGAAACCCATTAGAGATTATGATGCGAATTGAAAACCCAAAAAATTAATTAAGAATTGGAGCAAAGTCTGCGAAGATAATGATACACATACCATATCAAAATTGGGATTAGGGTTTCGCTCCTCTTCTTCTTAACATGAATCTTTCGGTTTCAGTCGTGTCGTTTTACATATGTTTTTGGGGTGGCATTTGTGTGTCTGGGAACGTACACCACCAAGTCGTAAGGGCTGTCCCTTTATGGGCTTTTTGTCTGCGGGACATTAAAGTAGACAGCGCGAGGACTGCACTTTAGGCCCTGTTTGTTTGCTGTCTTTGTTTACTGTTCTTTCTTTTGTCTGTTTTGGTGCATTACAAAGAAGGAAAACAAAATCTCCAAACAAAATAATAATTGGAAAAAATTGAAACAATGTTTTTATTTTTGATAATTGACATCTCTTTTTTTTTTTTTTAATTTGAAAAATAAGGTTAAGAATAGTTCTTTTCTTATGCTATCGTAAAAAAATAATAAATTTAGAAAAAAATTCTTATTTATTTCGAATATATTATATATATTTAAGGTGTTTTATTTTTTATTAATAATAATGGAATATATGTTTATATATATAATCTTCGAATGTAACATTCTCAAAATAAGTAAGAAATCCTTAATTTAAACTGACTTTTATTATTATTTTGTAGAAGTATTTTGAAAACTGAGTTAAGAGAATTAAAACTTTGTATTTATTTTTTAATTAAATAATCTATTTTTATTTAATAATGTAATTAGCTCAAAACAAATGAAGGCATAAATAAAATTGGTACGAAGTAGGTCCTTATATATATATATATATATATATATATATTTCGTGTTTCAATTTTCTCAATCTAGTTATTGAATTATATAGTAATGCACATTTTCTTTTTCATTGATGATCCTTTCTATGAGTATATATTCACAATTTTTTGTTTGATGGTGGACAAAATGCATTACTAAGCATATATTGGTTTATTAAGAAATCGTTTTGGTTTTAATAGCACGAACCAATGCATGATATGACGACAAATTATAGTAGCTAACTTTCACTTTCTCATGGTTATGAAATGTTGCATTATGCAAATTCTGATTTATTAGTGAGTTTGTAATGTAACTAAGACAATGTATGAACATTATTGAATAAAATTACAATGCTTCATATACATTGCTGATGCAATAAAGTTAACATATGAAGCAATTAGCTCTAGCTGAAATGATATATGCCTTTTATCTTTATGGGTGTTTCAACGGTCTCGAACTGGAGACCTTCCTCCTGCTAAAAAAATATAAATGTATAAACATCTTTAATGTATTTCATCGCCTTCTTGGTCTGCTTTTGTAGCTGATGGATCTGAGAGAAGCATGATTGAAGCTTCATCTGCAACTGCAATTTCTTGACCCAGCAACTTGGTAACAGTGCTGGAAGAAGGCGCGGCTGTTGGCTGTTCAGTATTAAACTTGGTCCATTTCTTGTCTTTGGCATGACTCAAAGTAGGATATAAGATGAATCCAAAAACAATAATGGCACCACTTATTAAGAATGTCCTTAGAGAAGCCAGACACATAACAAGAACAAGCAATATTGAAGGAGGTAGGCAAAGCAATGTTGCACCAAATGTATTCAGTGGAACTTTATAAGGTCTGTGTAGTTCTGGCTTCTTCATTCTCAATTTTATAAAAGCTGCAAACTCAAGAAGCATTCCTATGGCATATAAAAAGTTCAGAAATTCCAAGATTTCTTGAAAACTCATCCATGACAAGACGATTACTCCACTAGCTGAGCACAGTATGCTGAATGTCGGTGTCCCATATTTTGATCTGCAAAATATCAGTAAAACAAATGAATAGTTACTTGCCATTTATTATAATGTATGATGATGTAATTAGTAGTGTCCTATGTTTCAGAAAGGCAAGATAGGCATATTAGAAATGACATGTTCCTGTAAAAAGAACCTGGAGCCTGAGGTAGAAAGATCATTTTCTTCTCTTTGATTCCATCATTATTCTCCAACAACTATTGACTTGGGCACAAGTACATTGACAACAATGGAACCCTCTAATGGTCCTTCAATTTTCACTACCTCACAAGTACTGTCATGGAGATTGGTGCTAGGACACTATCAAGGGAGCACTTAACGCACTAGGTGAGCCCTTATCAATTCTTAAAAAAACTACCCAATAATAATTCCCTACCCGCTTATTTAATGTTGCAGCTAGGAATCATAATTATAACAGGTCACAGGGCTCTACCTTGCACATGTTGTTTCAAAATGCAATGATTTTCAGTATGAATTGAAGCAGCAACTAATACAAACCATAGCATTAAAGAAACAAAACCAGAAAAAATGACTGACCTTTTGGCAAATATAGCTGGGAGCATTCCCATTTCACTCATGCCAAGAAGCTGAAAGGCATCACCGCTCATTTCTGCTTCAAACAATCCTAAATTAGACATAGCAGAGGCTGCTTGGATCCACCATTTAAGCCAAGCTCCTCCTATCAACAGTCCAACTTCTGCAAAATATCCATCACTCCACTCACTTGATGACGTCCTCAATGCCCCAGTTCCAGCAAGAAGTGGAATCAAATACGAAGAAACAACCAAAATTACAGCCCCGAAAAGCGCCTTTGGGAATGTTTTACTGGGGTTTTCAACCTCCCCTGCAAGAGTACTAGCCTTGTCCCAATAATTCAGATTCCAGAACATGCTATTGAAGTAAACCCTCCAATCTATTTTACTAACATCTACAACTAGCCACTGTTTAGGCCTAATTTGAGGAATTGAAAGAACACCCATCACAACAAATGGAAGTAGTGAGAAAGCAGCAAGCAAAATAGCCGAAAATCCAACAATGTTTAGACCCCTATAATTTAAATATGTCAAAGAAGCTGTAATGCCTAAAAGAGCTGGGATTCGAGCAATCAAATGGTTAAAAATGGGCAAAGAATGTTTCAAGTAATCAAGAAATAATACAGGGTAAAGAGCATTATCCATAACCCCACTAAACCATTTCCAAAACCCTTCTTGGAAACCCCAAAAGGGACCAAAAGCTGAAGATATCCAAACAACATATCCACCATTTTCAGGAAAGCTTGTGGCTAACTCCGCTGTAACTAGAGCTTCTGGTACACTCCAAATTAAAGGAAAAATCAAGAAACCAAGCAAAGACAACAAAGGACCACCTCCTGCCTTCACTGAATCTTCTACACCAAAAGGACCTCCAGATACATCATAGAATATCAAAGCAATAAGAGGCAATAATGTCAATTTTGGAGCTGTTTTGGCTATGTTCTTAACATCAGTCGGCAATCCCTCTTCACCCATCCGCAGACAGGAGAGGAAAAAGAAAGAAAGATTCAAACTTTGACCCTATAATCAGTTCAAATGATTCATTAGCCAAAATGATTATGCATAAAGATTCAAACTTTGCAGGTTATGAACCATGTTTTCCAATCCCAGTCAACAAAAACATTAAAAAAAAGCAAAAACTTGCAACGTTGAAGAAACTACCTGTTGTTAATTTGTATTAATTCTGCTTGAATTCCTGAAAGTAGCACCCAGATCTTTCGGGAAAAAAAAAAAATTTCTCCTGCAAAGTGTGTTGGTTGGAAAGTTGAATTTCTGTAGCAAAAGATCAATAGAATTTTTTTTTCACAAAAAATAGTAGAGTTGAATTTTCAGACATGTTGCAAAGTGAGAACATGAAGCCCACTCTCTCTGCCAGACAGTGGGGTGTATGAGGAATAGTGATTGGTAAGAATTTTTAATTTTATTATTATTATTATTCATTTATATATATATGCCATCAACTAGCCATTAGAATAGACAAATAATAAGACAAAAACCCTTGTTAAATAGATAAATGCTTTTGTTATCCAATTGGAGCTTTGTAGATTGTGCTATATGGAATTGTTCGAAAAAAAAATATTTGTGCTATATGGAAAGATAATATTCTTAATTTGTTTTTATTGATTCAGGTTGCTAGATGTCATGCTTATATACTTTAGACAGAAGAATTTGTAAATTGAAAATTTTTACCTACATTCGGATATATAATATAAAGTTATGAGTTTTATTTTTTATTATTTAAGTGTAAAATATTTAATTTATATATCATACAATTGGAGGATACAATACATATGATATAGACAAAAAATTTATAATGATTATGTTTATTTTATTTATTTTATATTGATGTATAATTAATTTATGTGTAATTCCTATAAATTTATTTTTTAACATATATTTTCTTAATTATTTTGTTTATTATACAAATCAATGATAATATAATTTGTGCTCTACATTTTAGGATACTTTTAAAAATGAGTGAATACTTAACTATTTTTTTATTATATCTTTAATTTTTTTGACTAACATAATATTTCATATATTTATTTTTTATGAATTAATTTTGTTATAAATTATTGTTCTATACTAATAAAATAATTTTGATAAGTTGCATTTTTGATAAGTGAAATTACTTTTAAAAAAAAAAAATTGATGCCCTCTCCAAGGAAAATTTTAGAGTGATTTTGGCTTTTATTTAGTTTATTTTCATTTTATTTTGATCACCATTAGATAAGAGTGTATTGAATCATTTACTGATAATTATTAATCAAATAAAGTTTACTTTGTGAAAACAAAGTACCTATAGATTACACCCTTGCCAAATATTAAAATTTCTCTTCTTTATTTTTTATATATAAAAAAAGTTCCTTTTATTATATATTATACTAAAATAAAATTGTAATATTTATTTTAAAATTATCCAAATTCATAGTTTCACCCCTGAGTTTTACTCAATTAACCTCTAACATTCATAAATTTTTATTATGTTCAATTTAACCTTTAAACTTTTATTTTGAATCTATTTAACTCCTATTATACATAAAATCGAAAAATTTTATAAATCAATCATAAACTAAAATAATGTTTAATAAAAGAGAGAATATAATTAAAAATAAAATTTTTATAACTTTTATATATTAATTTTAATTTTTTTCATATTATTTTAAAGTTAACTTTAGTATTTTATATTTTTAAAATTATTTAAAATTAAATTTTTATTCATTTTAATTTTGTATGAGTTAAATAAAATAAAAAATAAAAATAAAAAAAATAAAAAAATTTTAAAAGAAAAAGTTTAAAATTTAGAATATAAAATAATAAAAGTTGAAAAATATTAAAAGTTAATTGTGGAAAGTTTAGGAGAGCATTTATAATTTCGTAATTTACAGAAAGTGTGTAACACGCGCGACTAGAGCAAGTGGAGTGGGCACCCTTGCCATTCCAAAAATGTGGGACGGTCAATTATTGGAGCAAAGCAATTCCGTGCTAATGTATATAATGCACAAAATGGACCTATTAGTACTTTCGGCTTAGATTTTTGTATAAAAGAGGAAAATTATTTTATTGGTCCTTTATTTTCATGTAATTATAGTTTTCCACTAAAAGATCACTATTTTTTGCATTTGCATCTCTCTTCCTTTGTTCTTGTGAAAATGTCTGATAATCCCCTGCAATCTGTAGTCCAAACCATTCAAAAAGTCTCAACTTGCATCCATACCCATTTCTCCAATTTCATAGGCCAACCTAATGATAGCAAAAAGCCTCTCTTTTCAATTTCATCTTCATCTAAAGTGAACCCATCAAATGTAGATACTACAATCGTTCAACAACCAACAGAATTTGTCCATAAGGTAAAGACCCACTTTCTGTTTTCCATTTTGAAATCATTATTATGGAGTGAATTTGAATTTGAAGTTCAGTCATCAGGTATGGGGCTTGTTTTAGTTGGCTTTTGTTTGGATATAGTGATTAAGCTCACCATCTGTTTGACAAAATTCATGAAGGATGATTATTTTCAGTAAAATCCACATTCACTATGTTTTAAAGCCTAGAATCTGGTTCTTTGATTGAATAGTGGAAAATGCAGAAAAAGTGCGTACCTTGTTATGCAGTCATCAATAGTTTCATCAAATCCATGTTCAGCTTGAACTTGACAAGATGAGCGAAGTGTAAATTAGCTGGTAGAGAACCTGAAATGAGTGACCTTTGAATCCTATGAAGTAGACAGAGGGTGATTCAGAAAGATTATGTATGTGGTTAGTTGAAGAGAAGGATTGATGTTAGTGTAAAGAATTGTGCTTGATTAACTTTTATTAACTATTTCTTCAGGCAAAATTTGCTACACCTGTGACTAAAGAGGAACTTGGAAGAGCTACTTGGACGTTCCTACACACACTTGCCGCTCAGGTATTTTCATCGTGCAGATCAGATAACTTATCATTAGTATCTTGTAAGAAAACCAAACAGGTGGAAAACAATTTATCAGTCTGCGGTTGAGGAAATTGTATCATATCAACTAACTAACTCAGACGCTTTTTGTGAGCATCCATGGTTTTCAAAATGCATGCTTTGCTTCTTCTTGTGCCATCAAATCATGTTTTTTTTTATTATTATTATTATTGCTTTTCTCTCTGTTGATCATAATAAATTTTTTTTTTTTCAATTTTATATTCCTGCAGTATCCAGAAAATCCAACTAGACAACAAAAGAAAGATGTAAAAGAATTGGTATGCTACTCTCTTAGCCTTTCTGAGTGCAGTCTTCTCTTGCTTGAACACAATTTCTTGGAATTCCTGTTTGCTTAGTGCTCGACCTTGTAGTTACTTTCTACTGAACTTATACTGCATTAAGTCTGCCTCTCCATTGTTAAACAAAGGAAGCGTTAACCTGAGTTATTGCATTAGGAATCAGAACTCTTCGCAACAAGCATTCAAGGCATCTCTAATTTACACTTATTTGCTGATAAATTAACATGTCATAAGAACTGAAACTAGATTGTTCAATCAAAATAATATAGAACCACTATAACCAACTAGCTAGAATGCTTTAATGTGCAGATGGCAATATTATCCCGGATGTACCCTTGCAAGGAATGTGCAGACCACTTTAAAGAAGTTCTGAGGTATGCCTTGTTTTTTATCATACCTCCTCTTCAGTGTACCCAACTGCTGTTTTGCGTTTGTTGTTTCATGGCATTGTTGGTAATTTGAATGCAATTCCACCATCTTCTGACCTTCTCCCACCACAATACTAAGCTTAATTCTGTTGTGCAATGTGAGCAAGTGAATGTGCACATGTGTGTGCACACACAGGATATTCATTCATGTTCCACTCCAGATAAAATATTTTCAGGCTTCTTTAAATATTTCCTGCAAATTTCGGACTTTAAAAGAGCAAAATGAAGAAAAGAAATTTTAGAAGTCAGTTTGTTTTAGCTGAGTGTTTGGATCTCTAAAAATGAAACTGCACATGATTTTTGCAATGCTTAAGATGAGACTAATCTGAAGTTCATACTGATTGAGTTGTTTGTTTTCCTTGGCATGTTTAGAATTCTATACGCATGCAGAAATAACATCAAAGGTTCACCAATTTCTAGTTAAGACTCCACTATCTTGGACAGTTCTTTATGTTCAATTTTTTCCTTTTGCATAAGTTGTGAAAAAAGAAAAGTTTTTAGTAAAATGATTACCTATTTTCCTTGAGTATCTGCTTCACCGATGTCTCCCCTTGCATCTTTCAGAGTAAATCCTGTACAAGCTGGTTCACATGCTGAGTTCTCCCAATGGTTATGCTATGTGCATAATATAGTTAACAGAAGGTAAATCTGCAGTTTTATCCTGTTGCATCAAGTTCTCCTAGAATTTAAATGCTTATTTGTGTGGTTTCTAAAGTAGAGAACAATTCAGTGCTTGTTTAAAGGTGAGGGAGTTGCAAACGTAATCTGACTAAGTGCTAAAGATGTCTATAATCCTTCCATCTTTAATTTATTGCCATGATTTCGGGATCAAAATTAATTGCCTGCAGCAAAACAAGCTGGCAAACTAAGATAGCTCAGTTCAAAGAGAAAAAATGTTGAAAAATTGCTGAGTTGAATGACTGGTTAGCCTGATTTCTGATTTGATCTGTATTAGTCTAACAGAGAGATATGAGACTGTCCAGTTGAGTTGCTCTTATTTATCTGTGCTTGCAACTGATCAGCTTTACTGCCTTCTGCATGATTTATTTAGTACTGCTAACATGTGGGTGATTTTGAACAGCCTTGGCAAGTTGGTGTTTCCCTGTGAGCGAGTTGATGCAAGGTGGGGCAAGCTCGAGTGTGAGCAAAGAGCATGTGACCTTCAGGGAACTACATCAAATTTTGGAGATTAACATATTTATGTACTTAATGCACTGTAACTGAAAAAAAATGCTTCATTCATTTACACATTAATATAGAAATACTATTAAGTTCTTTGGTTTAACTTTGATATACGTAGTTGGATGAATCATCTGTTTAACCGTCCTCATAGAAGGCTATGGTGTTGAAATCCTGGCACTCATATATACATACTAGAATTGCCTCATCAATTTTATTTGTTATTATATTCATGATTACAAAATCATCACTATTTTTTCCCGTTCAAAAGAGGAGAAAAGACTTGTAGTTGAAAAGCGGGGGGAAAAAAAGGAATGCTCAAGTTACTTCAGGCATTCTAGCAAGAAAAATTTTCTTGAGTGCATTCTTCACCAGAGCATACGAAAGACATCAAGTTCATGCTGGAAAGATTTCAGATCATAGCAAGGTGTTCTTACAGATAGTTAAGGATATGACAGGGCTATAATCAACTCCCCCCTGATCTCAGAGCTGGCAAAAGAGCTTATTGCATCCAGCAAAAAACTGTTGGACAGAAAACAGTCGTCATGGACAAGTTCTGCCTGTATTGGCTGCAAAGCAGCCAATAAAGAAAACTCAACCTATGCAAAAAAGCAGCTAAATCATGTACACTAACATTAAGATGTAACTAAAGCTTCCATTTTCATAGTTCTCATTTCAACTTTTAAGTCATCAGTAACATGATATAATCCTCATTTCGTCCAGAAACCAAAACAACTGCCAGATCCACCAAAAGCAAAACCCCCCAAAAGATAGTAAAACAGAAAACAAAAACCAGTTGCAGTACTTTCTTCTGTTCTTCTAGGGAAGAGTCCGGCATTGGATCGATCATCTTCACCAACAATTAAATGTACATATAGCAATTAACTTAACCCTGAATCAACTGCACGAAACGGAGGTGCCTCGCCAAATTTCAAGATGTAAGCAGTCTCATACACAGGCCTCAGCTGCACTATCACTTGAGCATCTAGATATGCATCGCAGGCAAAACACCATACCGACAAATCACTGTTTTCCAAAATTAAACCACAATAAAGCATTAATCATTAAACCACAATAAGAAAATCAAGTTCAACAAAGACAATTGCGAAATGAAGTACCTATAGCTGAGAGCAAGACAATGATTCATTTGGTGATAATGTTGCAGCATATGTTTATTTATGAAACGGCTACAAAAAACATCCTTACATGACAAACATAACCAGTTCTCATTTGGATGTTGGCACCTAACATAGCAAAATTGTTCAATACATGCATCAGAAACATGATTAAAAGATTCATAGTCAATACAAACATGATTATAATTTGTCCTGGTTTGATTTTCTTCCATTCATAGAATTGAATTATAGCAACTGGGTTCTTTTCAAACATGAGAATTGACTTGACAGAACTCAATTGAATTGAAATTTTTGCTTTTTTCAGAGTTTTGGATCTGAAAAAAAGATTGGATCTTTCTACAAGCTAACCTGTGACAGGGAGTATCTGGAGTTGCGATGTGAGAAAGATCAGAGCATAAAGAACTCAAATGGTCACAGGATGTCTTGGCCTCGACCCAACCTGACTCTGACCCATATGTTATCAGCAGGTCATCTTCAAATCCCTGAGGAGAAGACGAAGAGCCTGAAGCAGCAGCGTCCGCAGCTTGGCTCGCCATGGAAGCATTAACAAATAGGAGACGGTGGCGTATTAAATGGAGTGGAAGACCATGAAGGTGGACGATGGTGAAAAAAAATTTGGGTTAGATATCCACCAAAGGTGGGTAGCCTTAACCGAGTGTGTTCAATAAGCCCGAAAGCTATTCTCGTCCATGTCAGGGGAGATGCCAACCATCTCTCCTTTCTACGAACACATTGCGACGGCCTTTAGGAGTAAATATATAAATAGGGTATATGTCCTATGAAGTTCCAATGTGGGATAAGTTGCTCCCAAAACTAACCACTTACCAGGTGTGAGTATTAGTATAAATAAGACGAGGCGAATGGAGAATTGTACATATTAATGCATCTCAATTTTTTCGAACTGTAAACTTTATATGCCCATAACACGGTGATAGCTTGACCATCCAACTTCGCAGGCCAGCTCTATTAGTACAAATTATGTTTTTTTATTCTTTTACCAATTCCCATTACTTTACAATCAATTTTCAATTTCATTATCAATTTCCAATTTTACAATCTTTTGTAGAACCTAAACAAATTATCAACCAAACTTAATTCGATTTACTTTTTAATTTGTATATTTTATTTGTTTAGAAGTCAAAACAACTCATTCACCGTCTTTACCTAAAGTTTTGATGCTTCTGAAATATTTGGTGCAAAACAATTTTTGCTACATGAAACTCACACTTTAAAGTTAATAATATTATTTATTATTCTCAAATTGTTTATGAATCTAATAAATTTTTAAAAAATAAATGAAAAAAAATTTACCAAATAAATTATAAAATAATTAATAAAGATTATAATTTTATCATTTCAAAAAACTATAATTTAATTATAACAATATATTTAAATAATTTTTGTTATATTTGTTGTAAATAGAAATTTTGTATATTATATGCCTAATATTAAACTATAATATATCAAAATTACGAATTAGTTTAACTAGCTTCTAATTCTAAACAAATTTTCTCATAAATTTTAATCATAATAAATTTAGGTTCATTTATTTTTTATACAATTTATTTTTACTTACATTTTTTTTTTCATGTCATTCCTTCATATAATAAGATTATTTATAAAGGGAAAATTAATTTTATAAAAAAATAAATAAAATCAAATTATGATTAACCCCAACAAAAAGGTTGACCAGGGTTTTTGACATCTCTATATAAATACTACTTTCTTTACCCTTCAGATAAAACCTCTGCAAATTTTAGGGTTTTCTGCCTTCACTCGAGCGGCTCCGCATCTTCAAGAACTTGTCGAATCATGGGTCACTCCAACGTTTGGAATTCTCACCCCAAGAACTACGGACCTGGTTCTCGTACCTGGTACTTTACTTTTCTTGTTTCTGTTTGTTTCTCGACAAAATTCGAGTAAAATTGAATGAGAAGGTCGAAACTTTATTCATAATTTTTTTCTTTTTAATTAGTCTTTTGAGATGTTTGTTTGCATTTCTTAATTCGGTTTCTGCTTACTGTTTGTTTATACATATATTGAATGGTGTTATGATAGAAGTTAATTTCTTTTTTTATGAAGATGATATATATAAATAAGAGAGACCTTGTTTATGAGATTGATTTGACTGGTTATTTAATTAGGATATTTTTAAGCATAGTTTTAGCCCAAGTGGCAATGCACTAGGTTCAGATGAATCTTTTGATCTGCAAGTTATAGCCTAATGCTGGTCTTTCTTATTTTGAAGTTGATTTCATTTCAAAGGCTGATAACTGATAAGTTTGGCAAAGTTGTTTAATGGTGCATGATTGTTATTGTTCATGTATTTTAATCGTGAGTTATGATATGGGTATGAGTTAGTTTTGAAGTTTTTTTTGCAAAACTACAGTGTGCATCAATTTTTGTTGTTGTTTGTATGGTGAGTTATGAGATGGGTGTATGATATTGATTGAAATATTTGAGAGAGAGTTATGGAGCCTAATTTCTGTTTTGCTTGTGTAGCCGTGTGTGTGGAAATCCCCATGGGCTTATCAGGAAGTATGGGCTGATGTGCTGCAGGCAATGCTTTCGCAGCAATGCTAAGGAAATTGGCTTCATCAAGGTATGGATCAATTGTTTTGACCTGCTTGTATCCCTTAATTGGACTGCAATTAGTCTCTGTAACTGGATTTCCTTTCTCTGTGTTTATTTCTTGCAGTACCGCTGAAGGGTTGACACTTCTTTTACAAAACCAGGGGACAGATATGGTCAAGTAGTGGTTTTTATTTGGATGAAGTCTAAGATAACTTTTTGTTTAGTTTTTGTATTGTTGAACTTGGGTTGATGTTAAACAAATGATAATTTGAAATGCAGTGAGAATGTTAAGGATCACTCATCTATTTTTTTAATTATATTTTGCATTTAATGATGTGTTCTCATGGTGTTATTAGCTGAACTGTATCAGCAACTAAAAAGCAAGCACAGTTACTAGCTGTAGAATCAGCAACCTTGTGGAATTTGCCAATTGTAGCATGATATTACATTTTATCGCCTTGGGTAACCACTACATGAATTTTTTTGTTGGCACAGTCATGCATTAAGTCTTTATTTTACAACTTTGTATGCCTATATGTTGACGTTCAAATGAGCAGCAGATTAAAATTTATTCTTTGTGCTACAAAAGTAGTCAGAACATCGACTTGGGATTCCAACTATGTTGATTGTAATGTTAATGTTTCTTTAGTTATCTTCTTTAGTGATAAGTTGGTGTAAGGTTGTTTGTTGAAGTCATTGAAACTGATCATGCACCAACTTTTCTTGCTGTTTGTTTTCTCCAAGACAATGTACGCTTCACCAACATTAGATTGTAGTATCTATATTCCAATTCTATATCAGTTGAACTTTAGATCCTTGTTACTTGGCTTCGTTGCATGCTTTGTTTTTTAAACATTTCTGGACTAGATGGCACTTTGCTATTTTATCACCTCCCGGTCTTATGGCTCGTACTTTGCTTAGATACCATAACTAATACTATTACTGAATAAATTGTTTGGATTCTGGGTTTTGGTTCTGGCATTCGGAACTTTGTTCTGTCGGCAGCCGCCTTTGATGTGATGGCAAATCACTAGCATTGAAGCTTTTATGAGCAGTCTGATTGAAGTTTTTTGCTTATTTAACTTGATTGTCTTGTAGTTAAAAGTAATTTACCATTATAGTGATTGTCAATTCTTTGCTCTTTTTCTTACCATGTCATGTTGCAATGCTAATTGTTTTGCTGCAAGAGCTGCTGTACTTTCTAATGGCTGCTTTGGTAAAACTGGCATCTTTCAATACTTTTATGCAGGCATCATTTTCAATAGTTAAAGCATCGTTTTCTAACTAAAAAAGTCAGATTCATTCGATTTTGATTTTTCGCATTTAGAAACTAGACCAAAAACAGCAAATTTCTTGGTTAGGTTTCTTACTGTATTTATATATAGATTATAGACTTGTATTTCTTCATATGAAAGCATTCCAAGATAATTGCAATACCCTTAAGCTACAAGACAGGTGCTTGATTAATGACCTAAAACACTATTAACAGGCTTAAGCTTCTCCTTGAAATGCCCATTAAGTTTTTTTGCATTAGCTTACTTCATGCACTACCATATAAAAACACGTCTTTTTTTCTGTCTTCTGTTTTCACCAATTACTCTATAATAATCTATAGGATGCTTTGGCCTCCACCCAACCTCACTCTGACCCATATGTCATCATCAGGTCATCTTCAAATCCTTGTTTGCCATCCATGATCACAGCTCATATAACATATGGTTTTTATTGCAAACGGTCAAGGAAGCTGAAGAAGCCAATAACAATAAAATAATACTCAAGTTCTATTTCTAATTACCAGAGGAGAAGATGAAGAGCCTGAAGCAGCAGCGTCCGGAGCTTGGTTCGCCATTGAAGCAGTAACAAATAGGAGACGGTGCCGTATTAAATAGAGTGCAAGACCATTAGACGGACAAGGGTTAAAAAAAAATGGGGTTAGAGATCCACGAAAGGTGGGTAGCCTTAATCTGAGTGGGTCTAAATAAAAAGCCCGAAAGCTAGTCTCATCCATGACAGGGGAGACGCTAACCATCCCTCCGTTATATGAACACGAAAAATGGAAGTGAAGACTAAATATATTAATGTGAATGAATAATTTATTATTTATAAATAAATAATATATTATTTATAAGATAATAATTTTTAAATAGTGAAAAGAAAATTTTTATATAAAGAAATTAAAATTTATTAATGAGAAAATAGAGAAAAAAATAAATTATTTTTTAAATTTTTTTAATATTATAGTTTTTAAAATTCTTTTCAAATTCTCTCTATTTTCTCATTAATAAATTTTAATTTCTTTATATAAAAATTTTTCTTCTAATTAAATACTACTAAATTCAAGTTTAGTTCTATAACAAACTAAACAATTCAATCTTAATTCTATAACACGTTATCAACACGAAAAGTTCTCGATCAAAACAATAAGGTACATATTTCTTAATATTTAATATTTATGAATATATTATTTGATTATATATTATCATAGATGACTGTGTCTCCTACTAATTTATATTTATTTATATTTTTATTTATTTCTTCAATCTAACTTTATATTAATTGTTATTTTTATTTTGTTTTACTAACTACACCATTAATGCAAAAATTGCTAGAAATGGCTCTAACCTTATGGATGACTATGCCTCATACCAATTTATATTTATGCATATTTATATTTTTTTATTATTTATGTTAATGGAAGGTTATACCCCATTTTATATTAATGGACGATTTTACCCTATATTTATACATATCATTATATTAGTTCACTTACTATAAATAATCATATCAATATTATTTATTAATTTTACTTTATATAATTTATTTCTCAATATATCATATTAAAAAAAAATTGATGGCTATATTTTTATTACCAACGGTAACATAACGGTAACAAACGACTATATTTTTCATTATAAATAGATAAACTATAAATTTTATTTATTCACACAAATTCATACATTTTCTCTTTCTCTCTTTACTCTAAATTATAAACATGATTTGGTATATTTATATTTGTGTTTTGATCATGACTATTATAATAGTTTTTGGAATAATTCATATAGAATATGATTTTCTATTTGATATAAATTTAAGTATTGTTGTATTATTTTTTTGTACCGCTATTATTTCTTGAAATATTCATTCATGATATAATTAATTAGTAAATTCTGATTATATTTGTTTTTTTAATAGTCATCAAATTTATGAATTCTAATTGAGTTATATTTTTTTATTAGTTATCATAATGACAAATCTAGCAAGGCTTCAGTTTGTTGCTCTTTACATCACGGGAAAAAATTATATGTCTTGGATTTTAGATGTAGAAATGCATCTTCAATCAATGGGGTTAATTGATACCATAAAAGAAAATAATAATATCTCATTGCAAGATAAGGCTAAGTCTATAATTTTTCTTCATCGTCATCTTGATGAAGGATTAAAATGTGAATATTTGACTGTCAAATATCCAAGTGTTCTTTAGAAGGATCTAAAAGACAGATATGATCATCAAAGAGATGTAATATTACTAATAGTCACTGATGAATGGGGAGCTTTATGCTTTCAAGATTTCAAAAAAGTGAGTGACTATAATTCTGCAATGTTCATAATAGTAACACAATTAAAATTATGTGGATAGGCAGTCATAAACAAGGATATGCTAGAGAAAACTTACTCCACATTTCATTCATCAAATGTTACACTGTAACAACAATATAGGATGCAAAGATTTAAAAAACATTCTAAACTAATTTCATGCATACAAGTAGCTAAAAAAAATAATGAACTCTTGATAAAAAATAATCAGTCCCGTCCCACTAGCTCAATAGCATTTCCAGAAGCAAATGCTATAAATTATTGCAGACATAAAAATTACAATAGCCATAGACGTGGGAGAGGTAGAGGTCGTGGACATGGAAGAGGTTAATTATTTGGCCATGGTCGTGGAAATAAATATAATTATACTCCACAACAAACTTAGACTCAACCTCAAAAGAAGTTAAAATCAGTCATCAGTGGTGTTCAAGAAAGGCCCCAATATAAGTCTGAAACTGTGTGTTTCAGATGTGGTAGTAAAGGACACTGGGCACGAGTTTGTCGTACACCACCACATCTTTGCCAACTTTATAAGGCATCATTGAAAGATAAAGAAAAGGAAATAAACTTCAAAGAGCATCATACTCCTATTAATGATACAACTCATCTAGATACTTCTGATTTTACAGATAAATTTATTGACAATGGAAATTGAGGCAACTATAATTTTAAGTATGTTATTATTACCTATTTTATTTTCAATTCTGAAGAATATGTTATTGTTATGTATGTTATTTTCAAATTAATAAAATGTCCTACTTTACAATTATTTTATATTTTTACATTAATTGATTAATTATGTGTTTATCTATTTTGAAGTTTAATATGGATTGTACTTAACATAAAGACAATATTAGAGATCTTTGCATACCAGATAGTGGTACTGCACATACTATCTTGAAAAATAGAAATTATTTCTCTGAAATAAAGCCCACAAAGGCAATTGTAAAAACAATATCAGGTTATGTAGATCTGATTGAAGGAATTGGCAAAGCTAAATTTATGTTACCAATTGGAACAAAATTTATACTTGATGAAGCTTTGTTTTCACCAAAATCAATAAGAAATTTGTTAAGTTTTGATGACATATATCGAAATAGGTGTGATACTCAATCCATTACTATAAATGGTAACAAATATTTAAATATAGTTTCCTATGAATCAGGAAAAATACAAGTATTGAAAAGAATGCTAAAACTCCATACTGGATTGCATTACACATATATACATGTAATTGAATCACATATGGCAGTAAAAGAAAAATCTTATGATCCTTCAATAATAAATTTATGGCATGACAGATTAGGTCATCCTGGATCAGTAATGATGTGAAGGATAATTGAGAATTCATATGAGCATCTATTGAAGGGGCAAAGAACTCCTCAATCAAATAAAATGTCAAGTACAACTTGTTCTCTCAGAAAATTAATCTTGAGGCCTTCACCATCTAAAATTCAAAATGAATCGCCTATGTTTCTTGAAAGAATTCAAGGTGATATATGTGGGCAAATTCACCCACCGTATAGACCATTCAGATATTTTATGGTATTAATTGATGATATCTAGTAGATGGTCATATGTTTGTCTATTGTCAACTCGTAATATTGCATTTACAAGGTCGCTAGCTGAAATTATTAAATTATGAGCACAATTCCCTGATTATACAATCAAGAGGGTAAGACTTGATAATGTTGGTGAATTTACATCTCAAGCATTCAATGATTATTGTATGTCTACTAGGATCATTGTTGAACATCATGTTGCTCATGTACATACTCAAAATGGTTTAGCTAAATTATTGATTAAACGCCTTCAGCTTATTGGTAGACCATTAATAATGAGAACAAAGCTTCCCATTTCAATTTGGGGTCATGCAATCCTACATGTTGCTTCATTAATTTGCATCAAACCTAGTGTATATTATAAATACTCCCTACTACAATTGGCATTTGGTCTAGAGCCAAATATTTCCTATCTCAAATTTTTTTTTTGTGCAATATATGTACCCATTGTGCCACCTCGGTGCATAAAAATAGGTCCTCAATGAAGATTAGGAATTTATATTGGGTTTGAAACTTGAACCTTTAACTGGTGATGTTTTTACAGCATGTTTTGCTAATTGCCAATTTAATAAGGTTATTTTCCCAACATTAGGAAAAAGGAGAAAGAAGGGAAAAGGGATATTTCATGGAATAAACCATCATTATTGCATCTAGATCCTCACACAAAATAATATGAATTAGAAGTGCAAAAGATTATGCACTTACAAGCAATTGCAAATCAATTACCAGATGCATTTACTGATACAAAAAGAGTGACTAAATCATATATACTAATAGCCAATGCTCATGCTTGTATTGAAATTCCAAAAATAAAACCTGAGAGTAAAGACACTCATGAGTCTAAAACACGCTAAAAATGTGAAAAACCAATTGGTTCTAAGGATAAAAATTCTCAAAAGAGAAAGTGAGTAGATAATCATATTGATTATGAGGAAAATAACCCTGAAGAAATATAAAATAAAGAAAGTCCCCAAATGGAAAGTATAAATGATATTAATCAAGAAATCTCAATAAATTATACCAATACTGTTGAAAAGAAATGAGATGAAAAGTATCGACGAAATATTTTCATATATTGTTGCATGTGAAATCATAAATGACAAAGATGATCCTAAACCAAAATCAGTAATGGAATGTCAAAATAGGCATGATTGAAAAAAACGGAAAGATGCTATGTAGGCTGAATTAGACTTACTAAATAAGCGAAATATTTTTAGGCCAATTATTCCTATGCCTAAAACTGTGAAACCTGTAGGATACAAGTGGGTCTTTGTATGAAAGAGAAATGAGAAAAATGAAATAATAAGGTACAAAGCTAGACTTGTAGCTCAAGGGTTTTCACAAAGGCCGGGAATTGATTATGATGAAACGTATTCTCCTGTTATGGATGTAATTATGTTCAGGTATCTGATTAGCCTAATAGTTTCTAAGAAATTAGAAATGCATCTTATGGATGTTGTAACTGCTTATTTGTACGGATCACTTGATAGTGATATTTATATGAAAATCCCTAAAGGATTTAAATTTCCTGAAGCATTAAGTACAAAACCCAAAGAAATATATTCGATCAAGCTCCAGAGATCTTTATATGGGTTA
This sequence comes from Mallotus nudiflorus, assembly GCA_947683625.1. Classification (NCBI taxonomy): domain Eukaryota; kingdom Viridiplantae; phylum Streptophyta; class Magnoliopsida; order Malpighiales; family Euphorbiaceae; genus Mallotus; species Mallotus nudiflorus. The sequence continues at coordinate 113,334 of CANTUR010001218.1, forward strand.
AAATAGTCTGGATAAGTGGTATAATCGTTTAAGCGATTATTTGATTAATAAAGGATATGTGAATAATATTATCTGCCCATGCATTTTTATTAAGAAAATAATATCTGGATTTATGATTATAGCTGTATATGTTGATGATTTAAATATCATTAGAATAGAAAATGAGATCTATGAAGCAAAAGTATACTTAAAAGAAGAATTTGAAATGAAAGATATTGGAAAAACCAAGTATTGCCTTGGTTTACAAATTGAGAAAATGCACAATGGAATATTCGTGCATCAATCAAATTACACAGAAAAGATCTTGAAATGCTTTAATATGGATAAAGAAAATCCTTTAAGTACTCCAACGGTCGTCAGATCACTCAATATTGAGATTGATCCATTTCGACCCTGTGAAGAAAATAAAGAAATTCTTGATTCTGAATTTCCATATCTCAATGTCATTAGAGCTCTAATGTATCTTGCCAATTGTACTAGACCTGACATTTCTTTTGCAGTCAATTTATTAGCAAGGTTCAGTTCAGCTCCAACAAAAAGGCATTGGAAAGGGATCAAACATATACTTCGATACCTTCGAGGAAATCTTGATTTGTGTTTCTTTTATTTTAACAATGTTATAACCCGAGTTTTTAAATGTTTTATATTAAATCAGGATATGCAATGTTAATAAATTTTTAAAATATATATTTGATTATTTAATTATTTTATGAATAATTAACGTTATTTTACGTTTATTTATAGTTTTCTATGTAAAAAAATTATCCCGAAAGATATATTCTTGGAAAATAATATATTAATAATATTTTATGCTTAATGTTGTTTTATCTTACTAAATTATCTTGTTTCATGCATTATTATTATTTTATGTATTAATATATCTATATATATATATATATATATATATATACATGCATTTATATTATTTAGGGTTTATTGTTTAGTTAAAAGTATACAAATATATATATGTGTGTGTGTGTGTATATAAGTGTGTGCATTTAAAACATGTGGTGTGTGTTTTTAGTATAAAGAAGAAAACACCTCCTTCTCCCTTTCTTTCCCGAAACCATCTCGTCCCATCTCCTCACTGCTGCAACTCCGTTCCCCTCTGTTCAGAGTGCCTCCCGAGTGCCGCCTCTTCCTCCAGCAACTCCGCCATCCCTGTCATCCCCTTCAGTGCTGGCAACAGCTTGAGGAAGCCATTTTTGGCCGAAACCACCCTCTCCTCTGATCATCGACTTTTCAGCCACCAAACCCGGTGATTCCAGTGTCGTTGAACTCCTAGAACTCCATAGAAGTTGATTCCAAGCTTGTTGTAGCTTGAAAACTTGATTTGGTAAGGTTTTGAACTTGATTCCATTTTCTACCATTTATGTTTCTCAATTTTTTTGAACCTCGTTCTTTAAGATTCAAGCTTACTTCCTTCACAAATTATGCTTTCCTTAGCTTAATCTACACTCTAGAATTTTTTTGGAATTTTTGGAATTTATTTTGATTTTTGTGAATTTTTTATTATTTTCTAATTTTTGTAAATTAATTAAATAAATTGTGAAATTGTGATTTTTAGTGTTTATGGTGGTTGAAATTAATTTTATAAATTAATTTATCATTTTTGTGATTTTTGTGTAATTAATATAATTTTATTTAGTTTATGTAAATTTTAGAAATATAGGTTTTATATGTGTTTTGTTAGAATTAGTTAGTTAAATGAGTATAATTATTGATTTTATTGAATTATATTTTGAGAAAATAATTTTAGAGTAATTATATAATTTTTATTGAATTTTTGAGTAATTATAGTATATTATGTGAATTTTTATATACTAGGGGTACTTTGGTAATTTGATAGTAATTTTAGTTATATATTAATTTTAATTGGTTTTAATAATTATTTGAGGTATAAAAATGATTTTTACAAATTACTTACTATTTTTAACTAATTAAAACTATTTTTTGAAAATTATTTTCAAATTATATATAATATACTATTTTTGTAAATAAATGGGTTTTAGTAATTTTTAGTATGTTTTTGGGCTAATTAAGTAATTTGGATTTATAAAATGAATTTCTATTAATATTTATGAATTTATCGAGAATTATCAATTTTTAATAATATTATATTAATATTAGGGTTTTTAAGTAAATATCGGTGAAATAATTATTTTTAGTGTTTAAATATTTAATTTGATATATTTTGGTATTTAAAGGGCATTTTTGGTATTTATGAAATTTTAATATATTTTGTATAATTTCTTGTGAATTGTGGACCTCAGTGAGTGGAATTTGCAATTTGGAATCCTGACCGAGGGTTGTGTAAATATGTTGTGAAATCTATTTCGAAGTGTGTTTTCTTATAGGACCGGCTCTACTTTTTAAGTAGAGAGATGTCAGTTTTACAAAGGAGGTTCTGCCGAATTTTCGGTAGAATTCTCGTAAAACCTGATATTCAGTCAAATTCCTATTGTTTGTCTGTGTCTAGAATTCTAGATTGAGTTTCTAGAAATTAAGTTAGATTTATTCTAATTTCGTGTTATTTATTTATTTGTTAGTTGCGCCGAAACCAAGGCCTAGTGGACCAGGCCCGTTGGATCCGTCTCGAGGAGCGCACAACTGTGAGTTATTATGATATATATGCATTGCTTAGGGTACATGTTTAGAATTCTATGTTTTAAATATAAATTTTTGCATAATTGCCTATTTGAATATTTAAGTATATTTTATGTATACTTTTAGTATATTTTTGGTATATTATGAAATAAATGCATGTTTTTCTTTTTCAAATAAATATGGCTTGTTTATAAATATATTATTGGTTAAATTTAATATGTTTTTTGATTTATTTCAGTTGATTATACATATATATACTTCAAATACACTTGGTTTATTTTAGGTATATTTCTGGTATATATATGGTATATTTGTTTATTTTAAATACCATTATGCTCATTTTTTTTTTTGAATATATGTTTTAATATAAATGAAGGATATCGATAGAACGTGCTTCCTAGTGGGCAGCACTAGAACCGAGTACATACCGGTGCAATAGATCATGGGGTTAAATTACTAACTTATTTGAGGAAATATGACATGACTGATATGCTTGAGATTGATGTGTTTGAGAGTGTGATTGCTAGAGTTCGGTTGTCTCGGGGCCAATCACACTGACAGTCAGACTGCTAGAGCTCAGTTGACTTAGTGTCTCGGGGCTAGTCTACTGTCCAGTTGGACTAAGTGAATTATTTTAGAACCAAGTGGGCCTGTAAAGCTAGAGTGAGTTTTATTGATATTGAGGTTGCGAAATTATAAGGTTCTATTTGATCCTTCATAAACCGATGGTTTTCATTATTAAATGATTTTCTTTGCATCTATGTGTATTTTCCTGTATATATATTTATTATATATACCTTTGAGTGATTGCATTTGTCATTTAGTTATGCATATATATATATTATAATAATTCACTCAGTGAGGTTTGACTCCCCTTTATTGATATTTTTCAGGAAAGTCTTCATCTTCAGACCTCAGCAGTAGACCTGTCCGTCGGATTTCTTTCGCTCTGGCTTTATTATGTAAATCACTTACTTGAGTTTTATTTGGTACTCTAGACACTGCAATAGTAGTTGTATTTGACTCTGTCATGAGTTGTATTTATATTTATGTATGTACGAGAATTTTAATTTAGAGTGTTACTCTGAAGATTTGTACTTAAAGATTTTATTTTATGAGATGTGATAATATTTTATTTTCAGAATGTTGAGGAGCTTATTTTTATTAATTGAGATTTAATTTCCGCTGAATAATATTTTATTTATTTTATTTTATTGCATGCTTTTATTTTAAGGCTTGCTACGAGTTCCGGATTCAAAAAAATTCTCGTTCCCTAGCGCCGGTTATGGCCCCCTGTTTTGGGTTTTGACAAATAATTCAAAATAAGAATTGATTGGTTATGTAGATGTAGAGTATTTATCTGATCCTTATAAAGCGAAATCTCAAACAGGCTATGTGTTCACAAATAACAGAACTGTAATTTCTTATCGTTCCCAAAAATAAATATTTGTCACTACTTCTTTAAATCATTCTGAGATTATTGCACTACATGAAGCAAGTAGAGAGTGTGTGTGGATTAGATCAATGACACATTATATTGAAGAATCTTGTGATTTTCCAATCAACAAAAGTCCAATAATTTTATATGAAGATAATGCAACATGCATTGCACAGTTAAGGGAATGATATATCAAAAGTGATAGAACTAAACATATACCTCCAAGATTCTTTTGATACACTCACGAGCTAATAAAAGATAATCATATAGATATTAAGTATATTCAGTCTAGCAACAATTCAGCTGATCTTTTCACAAAGGCACTTCCAACTACAATCTTTAAAAAATATGTTCACGATATTAGAATGCGACATCTGCATACTATGTAAAGGAAGATTATGCATATCAACTTGAGGGAGAGAAAATCATGCACTGTACTCTTTTTCCTTAAGCTAAAATTTTTCCCATTGGATTTTATTTAGCAAGGTTTTAACGAGACAGTTGTAAAATATTGTTATTCAAGGGGGAGTATTATGAATATGAATGAACAATATATTGCTTGTGAATGAATAATATATTACTTGTGAGAGAATAGTTCTCAAATAGTGAAAAGAAAATCTCTATATAAAGAGATTGAAATTCATTAATGAGAAAATAGAGAAAAAGATAGATTATTCTCTAAATTCTCTCTAAACTCTCTCTAAATTCTCTTAAAATCATTCTACTATAAAATATTTTTCTTATAATTAAATACTACTAAATTCAAGTTTAGTTCTATAACAAACTAAGTAATTCAATCTTAATTCTACAACATATTCTATGAAGTTCCCATGGGGGATACATTGCTTCCAAAATTTTCCATTTACTAGGTCTTGGTATGTGTAGTAGTGTAAATAAGCCAAGCCGCATTGAGATTTGTATAAATCAATGCAACTTAAATTTTTTTTATCATACATTAACGTAGAGGGAACAACATTAATAAGGGAGTGCGGAGCTTCCAACTCGAAACTTTACATGCTTGTAATGATAGCTTCACCATCCAACTTTGTAGGCCAACTTTATTAGTACAAATTATGTTTTTTTTACCTATTCCCATTACTTTACAATAAATCTTTCAATTTCATGACCAATTTCCAATTTACAATCTTTTGTAGAACCTAAAAGGAATTATCAAAATGATTTTAAGAAACCAAACTTAATTTGATTTACTATTTCATTTGTATACTTACTTTTTTAGAAGTCAAAACAAGACATTCACATTCTTTAACTAAGATTTTAACACTTTTGAAATTGGGATAATAACAAATTCAGTCCTATTAGTTATAAGACTTTTCCAATTTAGTCCTATAACTTTTATTTTTAACAATTGAGTTTAGTAAATAATTAAAAAATTACTCGCTAGTTATAGTCTGTTATCTCTAACGGAACTTATATACGTGGCATGAATCTTTCACATATGGGTGTTGATGTTAGTCGTTCTCTTCTATACAAGATTGCCATATAAGCACCAACAATCCCTTTATGCCTCATTGGACTTCCACTTCCAATTTATGTTAGGTTTAATGAGAAAATCTCACTTATGACTAATGGAAATATTGTTTTAAAAATAAAATACAAATGAAGAGTAAGGGTTAAACTCCAAAGATTATAAAAAACCTATAACACCTCTTACATTCACTGTCTCACACTATCGCTGCCTTAACCTTCCATCTTCCACCTACTATTTTCTCCACCAGCTACCGATAAAAAATATGTCTAACACCATTGCTCTCCACCTGCTACCTCCACCTAATCTCAATCATCATTGGCTCACCTAATAACCATTAACAATGTTACTCTTCTCCAAAATCGCTACCCTATCCAATTGCCACCAATAGCCTTAATTGAAGTTATGTGAGTCAACTCATCGTCTAGGAATAGCAGTTGAATTATCAAAGCATTAGATGTTACATCCATTTTTATAAAATTTTCTATTTAATTTGAGTTTTTCTTCTATAAATAGTAACTTTCAAGGGAAAAAAGATTCAACACTAATGGATATTCTTCACTTATTATTTGGTATCTTTAATGTGTTTTGAAGTATTTTCTTTAGATTCACCTTCTTCTTTTTATTGTTATTTTTCTCTCTTGTTTCTTGTTTCTACAATAATTTATAATAGTTGATTTCTTTTGCTTGTCATTGTACTCTTCTTCTTCACAATCTATTGCATTGTCATTGATGATGTTATTAATTTTCTATATTGTTGATGTTAATATTGTTGGAGGTAGTGGTGATGGTGTGGGCCTGAAACATGGTTAATTTTTATGGGGACATTGATAATGATGGTGGTGGTGGAAAAAAAAACCATAAAAGAACAATGATGGTGGAGTTATAGAGTTAGGATTTGCTAGGGAAAGGAGAAAGGATATAGGAATGGATGATTGTCATTTTTTTGGGTTAAAAAACAGGATTGTAAATGTTGTCAAAACAATTGTACAATGAATAGAATGTGAAGTTTTAATTGTTAGTGGAAATATTACATGACATTTATGTGACATGGCAGTCCAACGTGGCAATATTTTGGATGACATCATCGTCCACATGGGCATACTTCCAGCCACGTGTACACTTTTTGTTAGAAATAATATACTATGACTAACGGGTAATTTTTTAATTATTTATTGAACTCAATTGTTAAAAATAAAAATTAAAGGACTAAATTGGAAAAGCCTAGGACTAAATTTGTTATTATTGCTTTGAAATATGTGATGCAATTCATTTTTAAAGAGTAAAAAACAAAACAATTTTTGCTATACGAAACTCAAACAGCAAATAAGTTAAATAATATTATTTATTATTCCCAAACTGTTCATGAATCTGATAAATCTTAAAAATATAAATTATTTATTAAAAATAAAAAAATTATCAAGTAAATTATAATATAGTTAATAAAAATTATATATTTTTTTTGTCAACTAGAAATTATCATTAAAGAGGACAATATACAAGGAAGAGAGTAAAATTTTTACAACAAATACGAATTCTATCAAAAATCTTGCTCTTACAAAAAAGAAGAAAAAAACAACATAAAAAAATATAAAATAAAGTCCTAAACACATGGGTATATCAGTGTCGCATTAAAAGGACATATAGTTTGGCAAATGAAAGAGCCAAATTTGGAGAAACTTGAACTTCAGATGGTAAGCCGAACTAATACTCCAACATCCTCAGATAACTAATAGGCATGACAAAACCCATTTTGCAAATTATCAAGAAAATTTTGAATATTGAGTAAATCAAATCAAGAATTTTCTCAAGATTAAAGTTGTCTTTTTCTCCATAAATATGAGCACAAAGATAATCTCTCCTTTTTAAACCCATAAACTCCCATTGAAGGAGAGTAAAATTCTCACAAAAATATAACAAAAGAGGGATTTAACCCTAAATCTATAAAAACTACCATTTATTATAATAAAAAAATCTAATATATGCAAAATAAAAAAAACACAAGATCAAGTTTTGGTAAAAAATGGCCAGAAATTGATCCTTATAACCAAGAGAAAATAACGGAGAAACAGTATCCACAAACAAAGCGGGGTAGAAGAGTCTAGAAGAGAAAAGGCGTGGGTATAATTTTATTTTAACAACATAGTTAAATAATTTTTATTATATCTATATATATTAAATGTTGAACTCTAAAGTTATTAAACAAAAAATTTAGCAAGTATCTATCTTTATATTTGAATATTCACTTTAAAATTTAATGTGTCAAACCATTAAAAATCCTAATTTTTATTAAAATAAAATATTTATTATATATTTTTTTAATATTATTTTTTAACTGAAACACTATTATACTTATCTCAATACTACTCAAATTCTAAAAATATTTATATACTACATATTTTTTTACATTAAATCACCCTAACATTTATTTAGTATTATTTTTCAACTAAAACACTACTACATATACTACAATACTAATCTAATAATTTGAAAAACTAATCTTATTAAAACTAAAAATAATGGTAGAAAAAATTAAAGAAATAAAATTAAATGATATATTTTATTTTTAATTTATTTAGCCAAAATTTTGAGAAGTGTTTCTTTTCATAATTCAGAATTAACTCCTAAAATTTTATGTGTTGAATTATTAAAATTCATAATATTTTTCTATAAAAAAATTAATAAATTCATTTTTATTAAAATACACATATTTTATTTAATATAAAATACTCTAATTTAAATACATTTAAAACATTACTCTTCATTTTTCATAAAAAATAATGTCTGTTATTTTAACTGAAACATTCTATTGTATTCAAATAAAAACACTTTTCTTTTTTTAACCTAAAAATAAAAATATATAATTTTTCACCCATTTTTTATATTTATATTTATTTTATTTATTCTATAATTATTATTAGTATACATTTTAAAAATAATATGTACTATTAATAAAAAAATAATAAATTCTACCTTTTATATTTGATTAATTTGTAATTTTTATTTTATTATAACTATTTATTTTAAAATATATATATTACTTGTAGTCCACACAAAACGTAGATTTTATTTATTATACGTCTAGTATTAAACTATAATATATCAAAATTACGAATTAGATTAACTAGCTTCTATACAAATTATCTCATAAAATTTAATCATAAATTTAGGTGAATTTATTTTTTATACATTTTATTTTTACTTTAATTTTTTTTTCCATTGCATTCCTTTCATATTATACGATGATGCAGTTTATGGTTTTTTTTTTTATTTTTACAAAATAAATTTTACTTTAGATAATTTAATATACTCTTATTCAATGATAATAATAATCAAATAAAATAAAATAAATAAATAGTAAAGCCGTCTTGAAATTTTTCTATCACGATTATTTATGATAGTAAAATTAATTTTATAAAAAAATAAATAAAAAGAAATTTTGGTTCACCCGAACAAAAAGGTTGACTAGGGTTTTTGACATCTCTATATAAATACTACTTTCTTTACTCTTCAGAAAAATCCTCTGCAAATTCTAGGGTTTTCTGCCATAACTCGAGCGGCTCCGCATCTTCAAGAAGTTGTCGAATCATGGGTCACTCCAATGTTTGGAATTCTCATCCCAAGAACTACGGGCCTGGTTCTCGTACCTGGTACTATAATTTTCTTGTTTCTGTTTGTTTCCCTAGAAAATTTGAGTAAAATTGAATGAAAAGGTCGAAACTTTAGTCATAAGTTTTTTCTTTTTATTTAGTCTTTTGAGATGTTTGTTTGCATTTCTTAATTGGGTTTCTGTTTACTGCTTGTTTATGCATATATTGAAAGGTGTTATGATAAAAGTTAATTTCTTTTGTTATGGAGATGATGTAAATAAGAGATACCTTGTTTATGAGATTGATTTGAATGGGCATTTACTAAAGATATTTTTAAGCCTAGTTTTAGCCCAAGTAACAATGCACTGGGTGCAGATGAGTCTTTTGATCTGCAAGTCATAGCCTAATGCTGATCTTTCTTATTTTGAAGTTGATGTCATTTCAAAGGCTGATAACTGATAAGTTTGGCAGAGTTGTTTAATGGTGCATACTTAACAGTTCATGTATTTTCATCAGATATGGGTTTGAGTTAGTTTTGAAGTATTTTGCAAAACTACAATGTGCATCATTTTTTGTTAGTTGAGTTATGAGATGGGTGTATGATATAGATTGAAAAATTTGAGAGAGTGTCATGGAGCTTAGTTTGTGTTTTGCTTGTGCAGCCGTGTGTGTGGAAATCCCCATGGGCTTATCAGGAAGTATGGGCTGATGTGCTGCAGGCAATGCTTTCGCAGCAATGCTAAGGAAATTGGCTTTATCAAGGTATGGATCAATTGTTTTGATCTGCTTGTATCTACTGAATGGCCTGTAATTAGTCTTTGTAACTGGATTTCCTTTGTGTTTATTTCTTGCAGTACCGCTGAAGGGTTGACATTTCTTCTTCAAAACCAGGGGACAGATATGATTGAGTAGTGGTTTTTATTTGGATGAAGTCTAAGATAACTTCTTGTTTAGTTTTTGTATTGTTGAACTTGGATTGATGTTAAACAAATGATAATTTGAAATGTAGTGAGAATGTTTAAGGATCACTCGTCAATTTTTTTTATTCTATCTTGTGTTTTATCATGTGTGCTCATGGTGTTATTTGCCGAACTGTATCAGCAATTAAAAAGCAAGTGCAGTTACTAGCTGTAGAATCAGCAATCTTGTGCAAGCATGATACTACATTTCATCGCCTTGGGTAACCACTACATGAATTTTTTTGTTAGCAGAGTCATGCTTTAAGTCTTTATTTTACAACTTTGTATGCCTATTAGTTCTTCTGTTGAAGTTCAAATGAGCAGCAGATTATAATGATTTCTTTGTGCTACAAAAGTAGTCAGAATATTGACTTGGGAATCAAAAAGTACTAGGACTCTCTGTTGATTGTTATGTTATGTTTATTTAGATGTCTTCTTTAGTAATAAGTTGGTGTAAGATTGTTCGCTGAAGTCATTGAAACTAATCATGCACAAATTTTTTTTGCTGTTTGTTTCCTCCAAGACAATGTAGCCTTCACAAACATTAGATTGAAGTATCTATATTCCAATTTTATAGCAGTTGAAGTTTAGATCTTTGTTGCTTCAAGTTTATGCATGTTGCTTGCAAGTTTATGTATGTCACCTGCTTTGGTTTTTAAACATTTCTAGATAACACACTACTATTTTATTACCTGCTATGGCTCGTACACAGCTTAGATGCCATAACTAATACTATTATTGAATAAATTGTTTGGATTCTGGGTTTTGGTTCTGGCATTCGGAACTTTGTTCTGTCGGCAGCCTCCTCTGATGTGATGGCAAATCACTAGTATTGAAGCTTTTATAAGCAGTCAGATTGAAGTTCTTTGCTTATTTAACTTGATTGTCCCGTAGTTAAAAGTAATTTACCATTATTAGTGGTTGTCAATTCTTTGCTCTTTCTCTTACCATGTCAATTCATCTTGCAATACTAATTGGTTTGCTGTAACAGCTGCTGTACCTTTTTGTTGCCTGCTTTGGTAAAACTGGCATCTTTCAATACTTTTATGCAGGCATCATTTTCAATAGTTAAAGCATCGTTTTCTTACTTAAAAAGTCAAATTCATTCGATTTTGATTGCTGGCATTTAGAAACTAGACAAAAAATAGCAAATATCTTGGATGGGTTTCTTACTGTATTCATATAGATTATAGACTTGTATTTCTTCATATGAAAGCATTCCAAGATAATTTGCAAAACCCTTAGGCTACAAGACGGCTGCTTAATTAATGACCTAAAACACACTTTTAACGGGCATAAGCTTCTCTTTGAAATGTCCATTAAGTTTTTTGCATTGCTTTATGCACTACTTTATATATTAAGATTTTTTTTTTTAAATCGATTATAGTAGGAATTGAATTTTATATTTCAGTATATCCTTAAAGATGAGTTATCAATCGATTAAGCTGCATAAATGTGCTTTTATTTCAAAATAAATAAACAAATCAATGGTTAAATCTTCATTTAATCACTCATTAAATCTAAACTAAAGTGGAATTTTTACCTAATCATTTGCTATCATGTCTTGCTTCACATCTCCAGCCTCCAACGTGTAAAAAAAATAAAATAAAAAGAAGATAATTTTATATCAAGCTTAGCATATGAACCTTCCATTTTCTGCTTTCCTACTAGTTTAGACACATTAAAATGAGCGCTATCATTTCTGCGCATGTGCTCTCCTCTTCATTTTATCAACTCTACCAAATCACATATATATTTACTGGGCCATACCATGATGATGCTTCTATATTCTTTTTGAGCATCATGTAAAAATTTTATCTTTGTAGTACTTTTTGTTTAATCATCGCATGCTCTGCAACAACAGACATAAAATGCACCTTCAGTTATCATAATCTTGTCTTTTGAATGGTAATGGCCACATTGAAATGAAAGCTGTATAGCAAGATCAGAAATTGCTATATTAACATTGAGCTAAGCTAATATGGTAAATGCACAACATCTATCGACTGTTAAATTAGCTAACAGATAGTTGTTTTCATTTAAATGTCTTGAGTTTGCACGGAAGTTTATATTATATCATCATATTAAATAAGTTTTGGGAAGACTTTTGACTGTTTCAAGAACAACTCCAACATATCAAACTAACATAGGAGAGTCAATTCAAACTCTATGTGCAGATGCTCTTATCTTATTTTACAAAGCTATAGGTGCCAAAGTTCAGGCTGCTATATGGAGTGTCGGTTAAATTCTTGTGACATGATTTTTTTTTCTTTTTCTTTGGGACAGCTAGCAACATAGGAAATGGAGTAAAATTGACATGAAAATGACATCTATGCTTTGGAGTTTTCAGGTACCTTCATTTTTTTTTGTCAGTTACAATCGGGAGAATTCACGAGAGTTGATCAAGTAAATACGGTTATACATAGATATATCAAATTAAAACCGATCTTTTTCTAGTGTTGTGCCACTGTACTCCAAAATTACTTTGCTAAAACCATACCTTAAATTTTTGTCTCTAGCTTCGACTTCAAATTGAGCATGTTTGGATTGTTTTTTTCCTTAAGAAAAAAGAGTGTTTGTAAGAAAAGCAATTCTATTATAGAGCAAATAAAAAATTATTCTTACATTATAAGACAAATAACTCGACCTCGAGATATCAATTGATAACATCATGAATGATTCTAGCTAGACCTTTTTGTGCATGATTTGATACTAATTTTTGTAAGTTTTTTAGTTAATCATAATGGAACTTCTCAAACTGGAAACCTTTAAGGTAGGGATTAGTTTTCTTTCAGTTAGTACATAAGCATTTCTCAAACCGAGTAGATTTAGCTTAACAAAGTTTAACCTACTGATGAATGCTTCAAAACTAACTTAATAAGCCTCTACACACACACCTAAAATCATCTACATAAGCACAAATATATACTAAAAGTAGCTCCAATAATCTATTCCACCAACCTCCTTGACTATTATTTCTTCTCCTTCAAGGTAGTTTTTGTACTTTCTTTTCATATTTCTTTCAAAAAACCAATCAAATATCCCCATCATTGAAGTGTACATCTGTTATTTTCATCAATGCTTCATCTCTCCAATTATATTATGTTAGTATTCTCCATAATTACTACAATCTTTATACTTATATAATGAAATATTGTAGTAATAATTGTGTGTCTGTCTCGTAATTTAAGAAATTACAAACATTTTTAAAGTTTAAGAAAACAAAAATTATATTTTTTGACAGAATTATTGATAGGAGAATTATGGGGATCGATCCTATCTTGCATGACACCACTTTAATGAATATTAACTATTCAGACTAAAGTGTCAAGTGAAATAAAAATTAACTTGACCTAGCAAGTCCTTGAAAACTATAGTAATTAATAATTTACTAGGCATTGAGCTAGGCTATCTTCTAACATTTTAGAGGCACATGTAAATGTGGTTTTTTTTTTTATTGATCGTTAAATGGGCTAATTCTATGGCTAGATCGAGTCAGCTCTAAATAGATGACTTTAAATCTTTTTTTTTTTAAAGACACCATCCCTAGAGACTAAACTCATGATTTAAGGTTATGGATTCAACATCCGTTACCACTAAGCCAAGTGATAATGGCTAAATGTGGTTTGTCCAACAAGAGAAAAATAGAGAAAATAACTGGGTTGATTCTTGAGTTTGGTCCAATTGAAGGAAAAAAAAATACATGGAGAATTGAAGCTAAGCATATGTCATAACATGTAGGTCATCTATCACTAGTCTAATAGTTGATAAGAGAGGTTGAGCGATAGTGATTCTTGAAAAAAATATAATAATAATAAGTCTTTTTTTGTATTATTTTCTTTTTTAATTACTTTTGAATCTTGAATACTAAGAAATGTGCTCTAACCTCCACTACTCAAATTAAAATTTTAATGCATGCACACAATTGGCCATCTGCCCACCAGCCACCTTAAGTGCCAAATAGTAAAATAATTTCTTTAAGACATTTTCTTTATTATATATGTCTTTTTTTTATTTATTTTTTGATTTTTACTAACTTCTAGTCACATTCTTTTTATAAGTGAGATTGAAGTGGAAAGGAGAAGCAATGCTGGAAAGGTATAGATTCAGACAAATTCACACTCCTAAATATATTACTATCACTTTCAAAGTGGGTTAACTAATACTAATTAAACAAAAATATTACTTAGTAGGTATATTACTTTTAAACTAATTGTCCCATTGAGTGTGCCTTAAGTCACATGCCTTCAATTTTCATCATTTCTTTATATATTCAACAAATAGGGGGTGGTCTATATACATATTCGTTTTCTCGCCCTTTTTAGTAAAATAATTACATCAATGAATAACCAATATAATATAAACATATATTTTCACCCTTTTTTAGTAAAATGTATACATCAATGACAAATAAAAAATTAATAGCAATTCAAATTAGTTTAATAAAAAATGTTGTCGTTTAAATTATATTTGGAATTCAAATTTTAATACATACAATTGCATTATATTAGTTGTTTGAAAACTTTTGTCACTTTTACAATTTTAACCGAATCAAATAAAATTAATTATAGTTCATTAGACTTTTGAATATTGGTGATTTAGATAAAAAAAAAAACAAATAAAAAAGCAATCTACTAGTGAAAAATAAAGAATTTAAATTATATCATTATTAATTTATAAAATTAAATTTTATTTAATTTTAAAAAAATACATCTCTTATTATATGATTTCACAATATTTAAATCATTTCAACTCTCTATATTTACTCTAATTTCATTGAGTTTCTTAAAAAATAATATCATTTAAAATTTAACTTTTGACCCATTGTGCTATAAGACAAATGCACTTTAAAAGAGAGTAAAGTATTTGTTCCAAAAAAAAAAAAAGAGAGTAAAGAAGTGGACTAGTTAACCTTAGGTTTTAACTAGTTCCTAATCGTAGGTTTAATAAAATTCAACAATTAAATTATATCTAAAATATTAAATTAGTGTGTACAAATTTTATCAACTACTACAATGCTTTGTTTTAATATTAGTAGAGATATTAATTCCCGACACTACCAAAGAAAGAAAAAAGTAAAAGTTCGAATACTATTTTTTTCAATAGAATATTCACACATTTTACCGTTTAAATCATTCGTGGGGAATCTACTACAATACTTCCCATACAAAACAAATTTATGAATAAATGTGTTTAATCTATTTGTTTTGCAACTTAATGCAACACTTGGAATTAATGAATGATCAATTAAATTAAACCTTTGGTTTTGGTGTTCGGTGTTTTCAAGATCTTATTTTTTTTTTTCAGTTGTAAAGGTAAAAATATTTTAACATGTTATTATCTTTTTTTATGAAATATTTTAAAATGATTTAATTTAGAAATTAATTGTCATATTTTTTTATACAATTATAAAAAAATTATGTTTTGGAATAATCGTTCCATCGATTAGATTAAACTCAAAATGAGATAAACTTTGTTAGCCATTTAAAACTAACCTTATGGCAATCCACAATAAATTTCAATACTAGTAAATTGCTCTCAAAATTTAGATTATTGTTTAATAATTGCAAAATAAATTGTTAATTATAATTCAAAATAAATAATTTTGAAGTTTATATCATTTTAACCTAATGGTCAAAATTATCACGGATATTATGGAGGAATCGGGATTGAATCCCCATCCCCATTTGTACTAGGTAAAAAAAAAAAAAAGAATTTAAAATATTAAAATAGTGAATTATAAGACTAGTTACTTATATGAAATAATAATGCAAATTAGTTTCTACATTTATTTCACATGATTTTTACAAGTATAGCTATCAAAGATACAACCTTGTACCTCTCCATTATTTTTTTCTTCTTTAGTTGACCCCCATTTATTCTTCACTTTCTTGGGGTCGTACTAGTTCACTAGATTTGTCTTTAAAGGGACCCAAACACCAACTTGGAAAATTACTTGTATTGAAAATAAATTTTGCTGAAATTTTCAGGGAAGTTGACCTTGTTCTTTTTTTTTTTTTTTTTTTTTTAATTATTAATTTTTGGGTTCATAAACAAAATTGCTTGATTTATGTAACTAAAAAGATAGCTCTTGTCAAAACCCAAATGCAATTTCAAGAAAATTTGATAAAGATAGAGACAACACATAGAAAAAAAGTTAATTACACAGAACGATCTCAAAGTTTCCTTTAAATATACTTTGGTCCCTTAGTATTTTAAATAGATATCCCATTAAGGGTTATTTTAAAATATACTAATTGTGTTTGAAATAGTGTCGATTAAAACCAATAAGTATTTTCAGATATATTACTAAAAAGAATCGACATAATATTTTTAATTTCTATGATTTGATTTTGAGTTCTTTTTTTTTTTTTTACTTCAACAAAATGTTGATAAATCTTTAAAAAATATAAAAAAAATTCATTATGTAATAATTTAGGAATCAAAGTACAAGTAATTTTTAAACTTTAAAGTATGATTGAATTAATAGCCCTAAAGAAAATTTTAATTTCACTAGCATTTTAGTGTAATCTATAATAAAAATTTATATAACAAAATTGAAAAAAAAATGGAGAAAACATCTAAGTAATAAGCATTAAAAAAATGCGTTAAAAGCAAGGGATAGTTAGGTTGAGATTGATGGAATAAGATGTTGCATCTTGTTTTTATAAAAATTAATTGATTGATTAATTAATTAACAAAGGAACTATAGCTTAGCTTGCAAAAATCACAAGGCAATTTTTTTGTACCTTTATATATATATATATATGAAAAAAAAAATCTATAAAGTTCTTAATTTAAGCCATTTTTCTTCATTGATCATAATGCCATCAAATCATTTCTTTTTTTTTTTTTTCTTGTTTCTGCTTGAGAGCCATTTTCATGAAGGGTCAATTAGCTCATTCATGAAGGTCTTCCTTTGGCTTAGGTACTCTCTTTTCTTCTTTATATTTTTCTCTTTGTTAATATTGTGTTGTTGATGGTTAAACAAATATCATATCATTCTTAATCATAGTAGTTAAGATTTGATAAAAAAGGAGTTTTTTTTTAGAAATTTTAATAATGCTCATTTTCAAAGAGTATTACTATTATTGCTAATCTATGTTTATGTTAAATTATTATTAATAAAGTATCGATTATATATTGAAATTTTACGACTAAATATATGAATTATCTGTTATAAATCAATGAACTTTTGTAGCCAATAAGATGTGTATTAAATAGTTTATATGTTTATTATTAAATAATTTATATGTTGAAATTGCAAGAGTAATCTACAAAAGAGCATTTATAATTTTATATTGTTTGTAAAATGTGATTCAATTTTGTTTAGTCATAACGGTAAAATTATTTATAATTCTCATAACTTGGCATAATTTAATATATTTTGTAAATGATTATATATAGCCAAATAAAAAACTTTCGTAGCTAAAATGATTGGAGTTATTTTGGGTGTCAAGAAAGTTGACAAAATGTTAGATGGATTTCAAAGTAGTTAAAATCTGTTGGTAAAAATTATTTTTTTAAGTAAAGTTTTTAAGTTTAAATTATAGTAAATGTAATAATTATATTATATTATTTGTTAAAAAATATTTGTCATTTTTTATAATCTTATTTGAATTGATTAAACTTCAATGAATTTTAAATAGGATTATTAAAAATATATACAAATAGAAGAAAAATATTAAAACCTTCAAAAGCTGGGTGATTTATCATTGCTGGTGCTTGTACTTTTTCAATGAATAATTAATAATTACTAAATTACTCTTTTCATGGTTTTATCTCATCTAAGCTCATTAATTGATACATGATAAACATTTTTGCTCATCTAAAAACAAACAAATAGATTATAAGAAAATGCCAAAATCATATGTGAGATAGTCTGCATATCCATTTTACACATACTTGTGTCAGAATTTATTTTATTTTAGGTAATAATTGCCTTTTTTCTAAAAAAAATTATGCTAAAAATGTGAAGTAGCTTGAGAATCCAATGAGTAAAATTCTGAAGTGTGATTAGATCATTTTTATCTTAAAAAAAATAAAAAAAATAAACCACTGTTTAATCATGTTCATTAGTGGGTGCATTACATGAAATAATTTTAATTTCTTATAACATATAGTATTTATTATAACAACATTAATGATAAACTTTAATATAACAAGTTGATCATGTACACAGATTTCATTTTATCATTTTATACAGATTTCATTCATGTGAGACTTGGGTCCAAAAGTTCACAAGCATGCAATACAAAAAAGGAAGGAAAAAAAATAATAATGTATATATTGCCAAAATTATGGATTTTTCCAAGAAAATAAATATAGGGCTTTCAATGGTTTTGGAACTATATGTTGTTGATTGCCAAACTTTAATTGAAGAGTTCTCATTTGTGTTGTTGTATATTGTTAATGATGTTTGATTATTTGCTTAATTGGGTTTCACCCTATAAGTACATTTTGACATCATCTAATTATACCTATAATTAAAATGGCAATAACAAGTAGATGATAATAGTTTTGATTTGGATTTAATAATAACAAATTCTATAATTAGTGAAAAAAAAAAACCATATTTGCAAGGTGAGTTTGATGGGATTAAAGGAGGTATATATATGGGAAGGAATTCGATATTGATGGAATTAGATGTTTTATAACATTTTAACTATTAAACCCATAATCAAAATAACATTTTGATTATATGGGATAAAGGGGTTAATAATTGAGAATTTAGTATTTATTTTTTAATTTTAGTTGGAGGTACATTTTTGTGTAAAAGTTAATAGATGTAAAAAATAACTTTTTATAATATGTATTATTTTTATTCCGTCCCTTATATTAAAGAGATTAAAGAATGATAATAAAAATTAATTTTTTAAAAATTAGTTAAATGTAAATAAATTTACTTTCATCAGTGAGTGTGAAATTAAGTGTTAATAAGTTCGGTTCTTATTTTTACTAATTTAAAGGAAGAAATGTCTTTTATTGTACAATATATTAATATTTAGATCATAAGATATTTCTATTAAAAAATAAATTTATTTTTGTTATTTGAAAAATATATTAAATATTAACAATTATGTCTTCAACTATGAAATTTCATATTTATTTTTCATCATACAATTTCATAATTAATCATGATAAACATTATTATAATACCCAAATAGCAACTTTTGCCGTGCATTATACAATAAAATAACATTAATATTGTTTTGAAAATGAATCATAATTAGATGCACCGATATAAAAGCTATAATTATTTATCAATTACAATTTAATTGATAAAAGATTATACTAAAGAAACCATAATGATTTATCAAATTAATCTCTTTTAGATAGTTAATTGCATCATCATAATCACAACATCTCTAATCGTTTCACACTACAGTATTACGCAAAACACATTATAAAATATAGTAAACAATATACCTAAAAATAAAGCAAATAGGTAAAGTCACACCATTGCCATAGCTAAAAGTTCTATAAGAATTAAAAAAATAATAAAAAAAATTCAACATGCATGAATATGAATTAGCACATTAACAATTTTTAGGCTGAAAAAAATAAAAAGAATTTTAGTGGAATTAAAATTAAAAATTTAAAAATTTAAAAATTAAATGTTTATGACAGCAGTAAAATTTAATTAAAGTATTAAATATTAGAATGTAATAGGATATATTAAAATATTAGGATGGTACTTACTAATTACCCAAACATAAACAAAAATAAAACGTCTTTCCAAAGATTCATCAAAACCAAAAACCAAAAAAGAAAATAAAAAAAATAAAAAAACACTTCCCATCTGTAACTCTCCACTCCTAAATCTCAACCCTCTCACCTACTTCTCTTAGTCCTCAGAGACACTTTTCTCTCAAATCCCAGTTGCTAATTAGCGCTGAAAATGCATCACAACCCATCAAGAACACATTTTTTGCTACCCATTTGTTGCTCAACTTCATAGCTTTTTCTTAATTTTGTTGTTGTTTTGGCAGGTGATTACAAGATTAGCAATGAAACCCACTTCAATTTCTGTATTTTCTTGATCTTCCATGTGAGAATTGCAAAACCCAAATCTTGTTTTCAAGAAACAATGTGAGGAACACAAAAAAAAGATTCAAACTTGTTTTTCCTCTCTGCTGCTATAATGGTGGCTGCTGCTATTTCCTCTGATATTGCTAAAACCCCTAATAATCCGACAAGGCCTCCTCTTTTAACTTCAGAGAAAGACAATGGTGGCGGCCATGGTCATGTTCAATCAAGAAAACCCAGAGGAAAACAAGTACCTTCTAGATATCTTTCACCTTCTCCTTCTTCTTCTTCTTCTTCTTCTTCTTCTTCTACAACAACCACAACGACTACTACTACTACAAGTTCAAGTTCTTCTTCTACAGCTTCAATTTCTAAAAGATTTCCTTCCCCGTTACTTTCAAGGTCTACTAATTCTTTTTCTACACCTAAAAGATCCCAATCTGTTGATAGAAAGAGGCCAGTGGTGTCACAGAGACCAAGTACACCAAACCCAGAAGCTAAACAAGGCAATGCAGGTGAAATGTCAGCTGCAACAAGAATGTTAATCACTTCTACTCGGAGTTTATCGGTTTCTTTTCAAGGTGAAGCCTTTTCCCTTCCGATTAGTAAAGCAAAGGCTGTGTCTTCTACGCCAAATGTGAGTAGAAAGGCAACTCCTGAGAGGCGAAGAGCGACTCCTGTGAGAGATCAAGGTGAAAATTCTCGACCCTTGGATCAGCATAGGTGGCCTGGGAGAAATAGAGATGGGAATTTGGGTTTTAATGAGAAAAATCATTCGTTGTCTAGGAGTTTTGATTACAGTGGTAGTGGTGGTGGGGTTGATCAGAGGATTATAGGATCTGGGTTAATGAGTGTTAAGTCACTGCAGCAATCCTTGATTGTTGATGTGAGGAGGTTGAGTTTGGATTTAGGCAGTGCTAAGCAAAACCCAGATGTTAGTTCTGTGAATGAATCTTCTGTTACGGGTGATCTTTCTGCTTCTGATAGTGATAGTGTTTCCTCTGGTAGCACTTCAGGAATGCAAGAGTTTGGAAGTGGTATGTCTAGAGGAAAAGGTGGGGCTCGGGGTATCGCGGTTTCTGCAAGGTTTTGGCAAGAAACTAATAGCAGGTTGAGACGGTTGCAGGATCCAGGATCACCATTATCCCCTAGTCCTAATCCAAGAATGAGCAGCTCTTCAAAGACTATTCAATCAAAGAGATTTAGTAGTGATAGTCCTATGGCATCTACAAGAACAATTGGTTCTTCGCCTACGAGGGGTGCTACTAGGCCCGCGTCACCCAGTAAGCTTTGGACACCTTCATCTTCCTCTCCATCGAGAGGGATTTCTAGTCCTTCGAGGATGAGACCTATTAGTGGTAATTCAAGTAGTATGCCTTCAATTCTTAGTTTCTCTGTTGACTTAAGGAGAGGGAAGATGGGGGAAGATCGAATTGTAAATGCACATATGTTGAGGCTTCTGTATAATCGGTACCTGCAATGGCGGTTTGTAAATGCAAGAGCAGATGCTACCTTCTTTGTGCAGAGACTGAATGCAGAGGTATGATAATTGCTATTCAGTCTGTATACATATTACTGATTTTGATATCTTTTTTCTTACTCCCTATTTGAATATGGATTTCACTAGTTGAACATTATTCATTCTTCTTTGGTGTACAAATGTAATAGTATTTTCTCTAACACATGAGAAAGTGTATGACGTCTATGTTCTTGCATGATGATTTAAATTTTTGGAGATGACAAACTAAGAATTTCATTTATTTTGACTGCTAACAAAATTAAAAATTTAAGAAACATGCATATGTTTGTTTGAGAGCCAGCGAGTGGATAGGGAATGTCACAAACAAAAATGTGCAAGTAGTTGGAGTAACGTATCATGTATAACTTTGAGAAAGATATGATACTTGTGCTCAAGAATTATTGTGGATAGATTATGGTTGAAGCATTTTGAGGTACCTTAATGATGTTTTAAGGATGGTAAGGCTTTATGGTCATTCAAGCCTTCACTAAGTACTTGCTTGGTGTAAAGTCTATGTCCTAGATAAATTTGGCCTGCTATTTTTTAGAATATAGTAATGTACTTGATACAGATATGTTTTTGTGTGGTAAAGGAATCTTATGTGGTTTAGGATTAACCCCGTGATTTGAGATGCATGCTTGTATCTTTAGTTCATTTACACTGTTGGAGTAAGATATTTCATACTTGTGGCTGTGCAAGGGTCTGGGTTCTAAGCACTATTCTTCACTTTCTTTAAGGCTGAGAGTTGGTGGAAATTCGATTATGTCACCAAATCTGATCCTTTTGCCTAGCTTAAGCAAAAGCTAAGTGGAATTTCTGGGGCTTAAGCATGCCTTGAGTGCTTTCAGAAAAGCATTTAATTTTGGCATATGGGTTAAGTATGGTGCCAATAGATGTAAATCTGGATGGGAATGTATAATTTTATCCAATTAGCAGCTATTTTGGGTTCTAAGTATGTTTTCACTTATGTATTACCTTGAGTTGCCTTTGGGGGATTTATTTTTTATTTTTGTGAGTCCAACAATAGGATAGAATACAATATCAAAGAAGTCAGAATGGAAAACTCGTATCATGAAGTCATTCTTTTTTATTATATTTTAGGGGTTTTACCTCTAGGGTTGTATCACATAGGGAAGGTTGAAAAATATTTCTTTTGTTTTATTCTTAAGCAAGAGCAGGCATTGGATACAAGTTCAATTCTTATTTTGGTAAAGTTAAATTTACATTTTCTTTCATGGGATTTATGGATGGAAACCCACTATACAGTTGTTGCATTGGGGATCCAACCTTACGTTCATGCAGCGAAAATCAACCAGAGAACAAAGATTTGCTTGCAGAGGCTACATTCTTGTCTGGAGTTTAATTAGAAAAAAAAAAAACTACAGAACTATATATCACTTCTTTTTAAGTTTCCTATTATTTGGAAAATGGAATGCCTAAAGGAAGAATGATTGTTGCAAATATGTTATTCTATTCAAGATGAATTTGAATCACCATTAGGACCTAATGGAAAGAATATATGCTGAATCAAGTGGTTTTAGTTTTTCATGCCCTCAAGATAGATTGGTGATGCAACTCAAATAAGGGAAGTGGATTATTTGAGTTGCCAGGACTTTTGGGGCTTTCTCATGTTGAGATTTATTAAAGGTATACGAGGGTGTTAGGATATATTATTTAGATACACCGCTTAGGTTAGAAGGAATGATGTTAGAGATGTTTTGTCATTTCTCTTTCCTGTTATGTTTTCGATAGAAGAAGAAATTCTTAAGGTCTGAGAAGAAGGATACAACAGAATTGGCTTGACATTTGGCCTGGGAAGAAGCATTAAGATATCATTTTCTAGAATTATTGCATCCAATTGTCCTTGATGGATCTGATCTAATTGATAACTTTTGATATCATTTTTCTTTGCATCTTTTTTTTTAATGCTTATGAGACCTTAGTTGGTGCACACTGGTATGACCATTCAAGCTTAGGAGAAGGAATCACTAGGTTGCATCTGCACTGCACAGTAATTAATTTTTCATACGTTCTTCATTTTAAATTTGATTGAGGATGCCATGATTTTTTGGTCGTGTTTGAAGTTGGGATCTGTTACAAGTGCGTCCATCTGTTTTAGATAGGAACTATAAGTCTTATGGCATGTGAAGGCCTACTTTTACTTTTGAAGGAAAAAATTCTATGCATTCAAAAAATTGTCATCCTAGATGTTACTAGAAAAAATTTTCTGAAATTTTTTGCAAGAATATTGGAATGGAGAAAGAGAATCCATATAGCTTTCCCCATTTAATATGGATTAAGGTTTAGTTGAGGTGTTTGCAAGAAAATTGCAGCATTACTTGCAATATTTGCCGTAGTGCATATAGTTTATATTCATTGATATTTGGTTTTGCTAATAATGCAAGGAAATTATTTTTAAGTTGAAAATTTGGTTTTGTCTATGTGTTTGTACTGGCTTATTTGCTTGCAATACATGTTGCTCAGGATGAACAGCCTAGTGATTTTCAGTCTCAATGTTATTCTTTGACCAGAAAAATTTGTGGAATGCATGGGTAACAATCTCAGAGCTGCGGCATTCTGTCACTCTTAAAAGAGTCAAGTTACTGTTGCTGAGACAAAAGTTGAAGCTAACTTCTATCCTCAAGGGACAAGTAAGATACACAGATTAACACTACTTTTGTTGCTATATATTTATATTGGCATTTTTACTGAACTATCTGCATTTTTCATTCAATTATTTTATTGTGGTGATGATTGATATATTAATGTGTTGAAAATTTTTAACTTATTAATGTAAACTGGATAATATGTTATGAATATTTAAAAACTATTACATGCATCGATGGAGAAAGGTTTGGTGTAATGTTTCATGGACAAGTGAGAATTTAGCTAATCTAATGTCATTTGAAATATGAATTAGAGATAAATCTTTGTTCTAACTAACATGTGATTTGGACTTTATCTGGGTTTGGGTCATCAAATTTTGTGTGAATGGCATAGTAACTTATTTAGTGCCTTTTGTGTGTCATTTCTTGTTTCCTGTGATTGTCATTGGGTTCTAGAAGACTAATTTATTTCAAAACTTTTTGACATTGTATTCCGACTTAAAGGAGTTTATAGCTCTCATCACTTGTGCGGGGTATGCAAGAATAAAATATACAAATTCCTTTGTTTTTTAATATGGAAACATGTCTTTTACCTTGATAGTTAGTGAACAAGCTGAGTCCTCAGAAATCGATTTAATGGACCTGTTGAAATTTAACTTCAGCAAGCCTTCAGAATAATTGATATCTTTCAATGCACTGAGTTTTCTTGCTTGTTTTATTTAGATTCATGTACTGTCTTCCACTTTTTTTTATTTGCAAATTGTCAAGGGATACGGTTTGCTCGCACTTTGTGAGTCCTCATCTGGAAAACTATTTTTAAATTAGTCTGGAGGGGATCATGCACTGCTTACTGGGTCAACAAGGCCACTGGGAGTTAGTTTCCCATGTTGTAATCATGAGCTTCTTGAAAGGGTTTATCTGCTATGAAAGGATCTTCAGTTTCATGACCATTTTTGCTTACATATTATCTTTTGAACTGCTGATGTTGATTGTGCTGGACTTTTTAAACGAGTAAGTAGATGGGTTTATTTGCTACAGTTGTCTGCAAATAGATATATGTGTGCATTTCTTTTGTGCTGGTCTTGTAGCACTCTTTTTATAGCTGAAATTTGCTGGGTTTGGTGAATGTAGATAACTTGTTTAGAAGAATGGTCTCTTCTGGATAGAGATCATTCCACTTCTTTGGAAGGAGCAACAGAAGCTTTGAAAGCCAGTACTCTTCGTCTTCCTATTGTTGGGAAAACAATAGTATGTGTCCCCATTTTTATTCTTTTGAGGCATTCAGTGGCATGAAAGTTCAATTAATAGCAACGTTATGGTTGATGGGATATGTTTACTTTAATTACAGGCTGATGTTCAAAATCTGAAGGATGCTGTTGGTTCAGCAGTTGATGTGATGCATGCAATGGCATCCTCGATATGCTTGCTATCATCAAAGGTAACTCATCTTACAGTCCTAATCCTAATTATTCAAAATGCTATAGTGAATCAATACCCATTAATACTTGTATTTGTTTGCTCCAGTTATTATTATGAAAGTACAGTAAGAGAATGCCTTATAGCATTATAATAGCTTGGCATTTCTAAATCTGCAAGTTACTAGTATATCAGCAATAAAAGTAACAAGGGTTTCCTAGGCTATGTTGGGTAAATAGTTGGTGTCTATCACATTTAGAGCTACGGATTATTTTAGGTAGTGCTGCTGAAGGAAAGCCAAAGAAGCCCCTGAAATGTTCCGTTTTCCTTTCTTTGTTCTATCTAGAAATAGCTTTCAAATAACACTGTAGTATTTGATTTCATTTTGTTTGTGGAAAAGCCAGTAATTGTTACTTAATTCTAAATCAATCCTACCTTGTTCTTTAATGAGTAGCTCTATTTAGATATTCACAATAAGCAGAAAAATATATTTCAGTGTATCCTTGGACTGGTTAGAGGAACTGTAGTTTCTTGCATGCGGGACACCTAATATTACAGAAAACATTCCCATCGTTTGGTTCTCCACTTACTGGCTGGAAAACAGCTGATTCAATATTTCTTTAAGCTTTGATAAATTGCAGACAACTGTGGTTAGTGAAGAATGCCTACTAGAAGTTGATATCTTGCTGAAAACGTTGGCTCAAATGCGTCTTTTTGATTTTCCGAACATGTCTTGAACATCTAAAAACCATTTGTCATTCACAGGCGGAGGAAATAAACTCCTTGGTAGCCGAACTTGTCAATGTGACTGCGAAGGAAAAATTTTTGCTCCAACAATGTAAAGATTTCTTGTCCGCATTAGCAGGAATGCAGGTAGATGCGATTGTTTCTTCTTCTATAATTGGATGATGACTTGCTTTGTTTTTTGTGTATTATAATGACAAATTTCAATATCTTCTTTACAGGTTAAGGACTGTAGCTTGAGAACGCATATATTACAATTAAATCGTTTACCAACTACCAGAAACCTGACAACACGTGTTTAGAACTGATCTCACTTGACCACTCACTCTAAATGCTAACATTACACCAAATCTGTTCTTTTTCCGCAAGGTGGATTTGCACTGGAAGGTAATAGGCATGGATTGAAACAGCTAGTTTTGGCTTCACCATTGGCATTATTTGAAAAACCAGTTGTGGTTTTGCATATTATGTGATCATTTATCTTTGTATCCAAAGATAACAGAAATTGGATTCTTATTCTCACTAATTAGATGTATAAAAGTACACTCGTCAGTTTTTCCAGCAAAAGCAAAGTAATGAATATGTATATATAAGTAATGTTCATGGCTCATCTTATCATTGATTATTATTACTACTTAATGCTTCTCGCCCTACTTTGATTATACATTCTGAAGATGTTCTTGTTATGCTTGATTGATTATGGCAAATGCAATGCAATGGTTTCCAAGTTCAGTTAACTTGATCTGGTGAAATGTAAACCTGATTTCCTCAGTTGAGTGTGAGAATTGGCGGTGGGTATTTGCCAGATTTCTATTTCTAGCAGTTTGTGACAATCGTTGTGGGTGTTTAAAATGGGGAAAGGGTGACAAGACTGATCTAAATTATCTTTGTATTGTTATGGCAATAATTTGATATGGACTACCGGACGTTGAGATCGGGTGATATTATCACTTAAGTGACCTCTTAGATTTAAGTCGTAGTATATATGTTAAATTAGTTGGTTTTAAGTCATGATGTATGTACAAAATATGTGAACATTTGTACCCAAATCAGTTTACATGGAACCACAAATTGATGCTAATACTCATCCTCTGGAATCTCCAACTGTATCGGCTACAACAGAAAACATAGCCAATAAGTTGAATGTTTTTATTCCCATGGTTGTCAGAAATGGAATATTAAGAAAAAAGAGTTTTTACCAATTGAGTAAATGAGCCCTGTATCTCACTTGGAATGTGTTGGACACATTTGAGTATTGGTCAATATGGGTCATCTAGGCAACAGGTTTATGCCCCATTCCATTATAAATTTATGGGAAATGTAATAAATAACCATTTTAGTCCTTAAAAAATAATCAGTTTAATTTCTATAATTTTTTTTTTTACTTTTTTCTTGTACGCTCAGTATAAAAGCCCATCTACCTTTAAATAGGGTCACAAATAAATTTTTTCCATTTATAATTAACTGTTAAATGTTGCAAGTTGATATATCCAACATTTTCCAAAATTTACATGCATATCAATCTTAAACAATAGTACAAAAGTACAAGAAATGAATTTTTATGTTATTTTATATCAGTCAAAGTATGATTTTGAGAAGGTGAATATTCAAAAATTTATAAATCAAAATATAAGATACATCCAAAGTATATAACAAAAAGATTAATTAATATAAATATGCATGTAAAGTTAGTATTTTAATTGAAAGTATCATAAAATTAATTAGTAGGGTAGAAATGTTTGTTTGAGCATGGCAAGGCATGGGTTGAGCTAGGCTTATGGTCAACATCGACAGGCCGACAAGCAGCTCCGGCGCATGGGGAAGTGAGGGGTCCTTTATTACTCCACAGCTAACGTGCCACTGCCGGTTCTTATAACCTCACCTCTTCCTTTTGTTTTCTTCAAAATTGACATTTTTCACGTGTAATAACTGATATTTTTGGATACCATGCCCATAGTGGGTCACCGTATCACGGTCTACTATATAACAATTTTTTTTTTTCTATTTTCATTTCATCCTCCAATTTTATCAATTTTTTTTTAAAATTTCAATTTTTTAATAATTAATTAAAATAATGACATCTAACAATTTTAAATGAACTGAATGAATCCTTCGTATCATAATTTAAACATATCTAATTTATAACTATTTTATTTATTAATTATTATTAATGAATGGCAAAAAAAATAAAAATATTGTAACTAGTAACACATTGTTTATATAGCCGGTTGCAAAATAATATTTATTCTATATATATATATATAGAATAAAGATTTTTATTCTCTCTAGGTATAATATATATTTTTTTCTCTTTTTGAATTGGAATCTTGATTTTTTATTTAGGAGCACATTGAACCTTATATATACATTTTTGCCCCGATAAGACCTCAACATTTCAAAAGGAGCTTTAAAAACACCCTGCCGTTAGAACATGACAAACCACCGTTTGTTTGTAGCTAACTGGACATGAGAACCAATCAAATACTTCAAACATTACAAGCGTGGGTCCCATCTATGCAATAATGCTCTTGCTCCCTGTAAGTTGTAGAAATCCTCTTTCAAATACAAAGGGTTCGTTGATAAAAAAAAAAAAAAAATACGAAGGGTTACATGAATCGTTATATAGAAACCAATTGTCAGGAAGACATGAATTTAACAGCTGATTTGAGAAGAAAATAAAAGGGATACATGATAACCTAGAGGCAGATAGCATATACATATCAACGGCAATCTAGTCAATGCAAAATAAAGACAATTTGATAAAATATCATTAAGAAGAGCTTGGGGAACTCAATCAAAGTTTGCACAGGACCACTTATGCTCTTTTCAAACGTGGAAAATGATTTTAGGTGCTTCATAAGTTTAGATTCTGCAGTTGCTGGCATCTATTGAAAAATTTCATAACTGGGATTTTCAAATTAATTACAATCAAGTTTGTAACCATGATAATTACCGAAATAACATAAACATTTCCCCCTTTTCCTACTTAGACATTTTCACAAACATGTAAACTGCAACGTCTGATTCAGCAACTCCTACTTCATTCTTCATTTAAACAAACAAAAACACAAAAACCCATAAACATAAGAACCTAAATCTATAAATGAAACAAGAATCCTAGGAACCTCAAGCTCTCTCACCTCTGATCCTTTGAGCCACAGCGACCCTCCTGGCGTTGAGCTCGGAAATTGCTCTGTGAACGAATAAAGACAGCTTCAAGGACCAATATGCCTTTATCACGACGAGGCCTCATGCGGAGGGAAGCCCCCATCAGGTCTGGACAGTGAAGGAAGTGGAGGAGGGAACGCTTTTGGTGATGATTTGATTTCTTGCTGAGGAGAGAATACTTTGCCACACGCCAATCTTTTAGGTCATACTTTACAATCGCTCTATCTTCTTGTTCTTCCGCTTCTTCTTTGTATGCATCACCAGTTTCTGATGGTGCATAGAAAGAGAATCCATCAGAGCCAGTCTCGGATCCGAGACATTCAGTGCATATTTCAAGGCTCTTCTTGCTCAAAGAACTTGCTGATCTTTTAATAACAGGGTGGTTATAATATTCAGGAAACATAGATGAGGCTAAAGAGTTTCGGAGTCAGTCCTCTTGTGCCTTCTGCGATCAGACTGAGGAAATATCTCACAACGAGCAAGAGAAGGAAACAGAGATGGGACCCACTCTTGTAGTGTTTGCAGTATTTGATTGGTTCTCATGGCCACGTAAGCTTCAAATAAACGGTGGTTTGTCATGTTCTAGCGGCAAGGTTTTTTTAAGCTCTTTTGAAATGTTGAGGTCTCATTAGCCAAAAAAAAAGGGTCTAATGTGCTCTAGGTAAAAAACTAAGGTTCTAATTGGGACATTTTCCCTTAAAACAATACTTTTATAAATTTACAATGCCGTAATTTTAATACATTATATTTTATAATTAATTAATTATTTTTTACTTATTTAAATATAAGTAATTGAATTTTCCAACTAAATAATGATATAAAACCATTATATAAATCTTGTTTTTATAAAAACAATTTTGTTTCTTTCTCTCCTAGAAACTAAATATGAAAAATAAGAAATCAATAGCAAAATCTAAATTAAAAAGAAAAAAAAAAGAAATGGGTATCAATTTTTTATCATTCTCCATCCTGAAAATGTAAAGAAAAGGAAGGTTCTATTATGAATGTAAATGAATAATATATTACTTATGAATGAACAATATATTGCTCATGAGAAAATAGTTTTCAAATAGTGAAAAAAAAATATCTATATAAAGAGATTGAAATTCATTAATGAGAAGGTTAAAAAAAAAGATAGATTATTTTCCAAATTCTTTTAATATTATAGTTCTCCAAACTCTCTTTAAATGCTCTTAAAATCATTCTACTATAAAATATTTTTCTTCTAATTAAATACTACTAAATTCAAGTTTAGTTTTATAACAAACTAAATAATTCAATTTTTATTTCACAACACGTTATCAGCATGAAAAGCTCTCGATCAAAACAATAAAGTATATGTTTCTTAATATTTAATATTTATGAATATATTATTTGATTATATATTATCATGGATGTCTATGCCTCCTACTAATTTATATATATTCATATTTATATTTATTTTTTCAATCTAACTTTATATTGATTGTTATTTTTATTTTGTTTTACTAACTACACCATTGATGCAAATATTGCTAGAAATGATTCTAACCTTATGGATGACTATGCCTTCTACCAATTTATATTTATGCATATTTTTTTATTATTTATGTTAATGGAAGGCTACATCCCATTTTATATTAATGGACGATTTTGCCCCATATTTATACATATCATTATGTTAACTCACTTACTATAAATAATCATATCAACATTATTTATTAATTTTACTTTATATAATTTATTTCTCAATATATCATATTAAAAAAAAAAAAATTCTAAACGGCTATATATTACCAATGGTAATATAACGGTAACAAACGGTTATATTTTTCATTATAAATAGACAAACTATAAATTTTATTTATTCATACAAATTCATACATTTTCTCTTTCTCTCTTTACTCTAAATTGTAAACATGATTTGGTATATTTATATTTGTATTTTGATCATGACTATTATAATAGTTTTAGGAATAATTCATATGGAAAATGATTTTCTATTTGATATAATTTTAAGTATTATTGTATCATTTTTTGTACCGTTGTTATTTCTTGCAATATTCATTCATGATATAATTAATTAGTAAATTCTGATTATGTTTGATTTTTTTAGTAGTCATCAAATTTATGAATTCTAATTGAGTTATATTTTTTTTATTAGTTATCATAATGACAAATCTAGCAAAGCTTGAGTTCGTTGCTCTTTACATCACGGAAAAAAATTATATGTCTTGGATTCTAGATGTAGAAATGCATCTTCAATCAATGGGGTTAATTGATACCATAAAAGAAAATAATAACACTTCATTGCAAGATAAGACCAAGTCTATAATTTTTCTTCGTCGTCATCTTGATGAAGGATTAAAATGTGAATATTTGACTGTCAAAGATCCAAGTATTCTTTGGAAGGATCTAAAAGACAGATATGATCATCAAAGAGATGTAATACTACCAGTAGTCATTGATGAATGGAGAGCTTTACGCTTTTAAGATTTTAAAAAAGTGAGTGACTATAATTATGCAATGTTCAAAATAGTATCACAATTAAAATTTTATGGACAAACAGTCACAGACGAGGATATGCTGGAGAAAACTTACTCCACATTTCATGCATCAAATGTTACACTGCAATAACAATATAGGATGCAGAGATTTAAAAAATATTCTGAACTAATTTCAGGCTTACTGGTAGTTGAGAAAAATAATGAACTCTTGATGAAAAATCATCAGTCCCGTCCCACTGGCTCAGTAGCATTTCCAGAAGCAAATGCTACAAATTATTCCAGATATAAAAACTACAATAGCCATGGACGTGGGAGAGGTAGAGGTTGTGGACGTGGAAGAGGTCAATTCTTTGGCTGTGGTTGTGGAAATAAATATAATAATACTCCACAACAAACTCAGACTTAACCTCAAAAGAAGTTAAAATTAGTTATCAGTGGTGTTCAAGAAATGCCCCAACATATGTCTGAAATTATGTGTTTCAAATGTGGTTGTAAAGGACACTGGTCACGAGTTTGTCGTACACCACCACATCTTTGCCAACTTTATAAGGCATCATTGAAAGGCAAAGAAAAGGAAATAAACTTCAATGAGCATCATACTCCTGTTAATGATACAACTCATCTAGATGTTTCTAATTTTACTAATGATTTTACTGATAATGGAAATTGAGACATCTATAATTTTTAAGTATGTTGTTATTACCTATTTTATTTTCAATTATGAAGAATATGTTATTGTTATGTATGTTATTTTCAAATTAAATAAAATTTCCTACTTTATAATTTTTATGTTTTTACCTTAATTGATTAATTATGTGTTTATCTATTTTGAAGTTTAATATCAATTGTACTCAACATAAAGATAATATTGAAGATCTCTGCATACCAGATAGTGGTACTACATATACTATCTTGAAAAATAAAGATTATTTCTTTGAAATAAAGCCCACAAAGGCAGTTGTAAAAATAATATCAGGTCCTATAGATCTGATTGAAGGAATTGGCAAAACTAAATTTATGTTACCAAATGGAACAAAGTTTATAATTGATGAAGCTTTGTTTTTACCAAAATCAACAAGAAATTTATTGAGTTTTGATAACATATATCGAAATGGGTGTGAGACCCAATCCATTACTATAAATGGTAACAAATATTTAAACATAGTTTTCTATGAATCAGAAAAAATACAAATATTGGAAAGACTGCCAAAAATCCCTACTGGATTGCATTACATGTATATACATATAATTGAATCACATATGGCAGTAAAAGAAAAATCTTATGATCCTTTAACAATAAATTTATGGCATGATAGATTAGGTCATCTTGGATTAGTAATGATGCGAAGGATAATTGAGAATTCACATAGGCATCCATTGAAGGGGCAAAGAATTCCTCAATTAAATGAAATTTCATGTACAACTTGTTCTCTCGAAAAATTAATCTTGAGGTCTTCACCATCTAAAATTCAGAATGAATCACCTATGTTTCTTAAAAGAATTCAAGGTGATATATGTGGGCCAATTCACCCATCATGTGGACCATTCAGATATTTTATGGTATTAATTGATGCATCTAGTAGATGGTCACATGTTTGTCTATTTTCAACTCGTAATATTGCATTTACAAGGTTGCTAGCTGAAATTATTAAATTACGAGCACAATTCCTTGATTATACAATCAAAAGGGTAAGACTTGATAATGCTGGTGAATTTACATCTCAAGCATTCAATGATTATTGTATGTCTACTGGGATCATTGTTGAGCATCCTGTTGCCTATGTACATACTCAAAATGGTTTAGTTGAATCATTGATTAAACGCCTTCAGCTTATTGCTAAACCATTAATAATAAGAACAAAGCTTCCCATTTCAGTTTGGGGTCATGCAATCCTACGTGTTGCTTCAGTAATTCGCATCAAACCTAGTACATATCATAAATACTCCCTACTACAATTGGCATTTGGTCAAGAGCCAAATATTTTCCATCTTAAAATTTTTGGTTGTGCAATATATATACCCACTGTGCCACCTTAGAGCGCAAAAATGGGTCCTTAACTAAGATTGGGAATTTAAGTTGGGTTTGAAACACCCTCGATTATTATATATCTTGAACCTTTAACTGGTGATGTTTTTACAGCACGTATTTCTGATTGCCAATCTACTGAGGTTGTTTTCCTAACATTAGGAAAATGGGAGAAAGAAGGGAAAAGGGATATTTCATGGAATGAACCATCATTATTGCATCTGGATCTTTACACAAAACAATGAGAATTAGAAGTGCAAAAGATTATGCACTTATAAGCAATTGTAAATTAATTGCCAGATGCATTTACTAATACAAAAAAAGTGACTAAATCATATATACCAGCAGTCAATGCTCCTGCTCGTATTGAAATTCTAGAAATAAAATCTGAGAGTAAAGACACTCATGAGTCTAAAACATGCCAGAAGCGTGGAAGACCAATTGGTTTTAAGGATAAAAATCCTCGAAAGAGAAAGAGAGTAGATAATCATATTGATAGAGAAGAAAATATCCTTGAAGAAATAGAAAATAAAGAAATTCATGAAACATTTTCATATACTGTTGCATGTGAAATCATAAATGACAAAGATGATCCTAAACCAAAATCAGTCATGGAATATCAAAATAGGCATGATTGGATAAAATGGAAAGATGCTATGTAGCTGAATTGGACTCACTAAACAAGCGAAATGGTTTTGGGCCAATTATTCCTATGCCTAAAACTATGAAACCTGTAGGATACAAGTGGGTCTTTGTACGAAAGAGAAATGAGAAAAATGAAATAATAAGGTACAAAGCTAGACTTGTAGCTCAAGGTTTTTCACAAAGGCCAGGAATTGATTATGATGAAATGTATTCTCTTGTTATGGATGCAATTACGTTCAGGTATCTGATTAGCCTAATAGTTTTTAAGAAATTAGAAATGCATCTTATGGATGTTGTGACTACTTATTTGTACGGATCACTTGATAGTCACATTTATATGAAAATCCGTAAAGAATTTAAAATGCCTGAAGCATTAAGTACAAAACCTAAAACAATATATTCGATTAAGCTCTAGAGATCTTTATATGGGTTAAAACAGTCTAGGCGCATGTGGTATAATCGTTTAAGCGATTATTTGATTAATACAAGATATGTGAGTAATATTATCTGCCCATGCGTTTTTATTAAGAAAACAATATCCGGATTTGTGATTATAGCTGTATATGTTAATGATTTAAATATCATTAAAACAAAAAATGAGATCCATGAAGCAACAATATGCTTAAAGGAAGAATTTGAAATGAAAGATTTTAGAAAAATCAAGTATTGCCTTAGTTTACAAATTGAGCAAGTGCACAATGGGATGTTTGTGCATCAATCAAATTACATAGAAAAGATCTTGAAATGCTTTAATATGGATAAATTAAATCCTTTAAGTACTCCAATGGTCGTCATATCACTTAATATTGAGACTGATCCATTTCGACCCTGTGAAGAAAATGAAAAAATTCTTGGTTCTGAATTTCCATATCTTAGTGCCATTAGAGCTCTAATGTATCTTTCTAATTGTATTAGACCTGACATTTTTTTTGCAGTCAATTTATTAGTAAGGTTCAGTTCAGCTCCAATAAAAAGGCATTGGAAAGAGATTAAACATATACTTCAATACCTTCGAGGAAATGTTGATTTGAGTTTATTTTATTCTAAAAATTCAAAATAAGAATTGATTGGTTATGCAGATGCAGGGCATTTATCAGATCCTTATAAAGCGAAATCTCAAACAGGCTATGTGTTCACAAATAACGGAACTGTAATTTCTTGGCATTCCCAGAAACAAACGCTTGTCATTACTTCTTCAAATCACTCTGAGATTATTGCACTACATGAAGCAAGTAGAGAGTGTGTATAGATTAGATCAATGACACATCATATTGAAGAATCTTGTAGTTTTTCAGTCAACAAAAGTCCAACAATTTTGTATGAAGATAATGCAGCATGCATTGCACAGTTAAGGGAAGAATATATCAAAAGTGATAGAACCAAACATATACCTCCAAGATTCTTTTCATACACTCAAGAGTTAATAAAAGACAATCATATAGATATCAAGTATATTCAGTCTAGTAAGAATTCAGCTGATCTTTTCACAAAGACGCTTCCAACTACAATATTTAGAAAGCACGTTCACGATATTGGAATGCGACATCTGCATACTATGTGAAGGAAGATTATACATATAAACTTGAGGAGGAGAAAATCATGCATTGTACTCTTTTTCCTTAAACTAAAGTTTTTCCCACTAGGTTTTATTTAACAAGGTTTTAATAAGACAGTTGCAAAATATTGTTATTCAAGGGGGAATATTATGAATGTGAATGAACAATATATTGCTTATGAATGAACAATATATTGCTTGTGAAAAAATAGTTCTCAAATAATGAAAAGAAAATCTCTATATAAAAAGATTGAAATTCATTAATGAGAAGGTTAAGAAAAATATAGATTATTCTCTAAATTCTTTTAATATTATAGTTCTCCAAATTCTTTACAAACTCTCTCTAAATTTTTTTAAAATCATTCTATTATAAAATATTTTTCTTCTAATTAAATACTACAAAATTAAAGTTTAATTTTATAACAAACTAAACAATTCAATATTTATTTTACAACAGATTTTTTTTATTATATATATCATTTTTATTTTTCTCTTGAAAATGCATATTAGAGAAAGTCTTTTCCTTTGATTTGATAACTAATGGGACCTCATTTGGCCTTAAAAAAAAAAAAAAAGGTGTAAAACACCTTGAATGTTGGTTCGTACAATATAAGTATCGATTAGCACATTTTCATGAATGTTTGTTTACCAGTTTTCTTTATGATCAAAAAGTGAGAAAAGTTCTAAAGAATATCAAGATGCATGCATTCTTGCCATTAACTTTCTTTTTTCTTTTACCTTTTCTTCGTTTCTATTTCACTGTTCCACGTTAAGGTGAATAGCACATAAAGGCCCTTTTTTATTTTGGTTGAACTTTATGAGATTCAGTTAATCTACTGTTAGTGATAGCTCAGTGATAAATTAAGTAGCCAGTTAATGGCTTAATCTTCTCCCTTACATTTAAAAAAGAAAAAAAATTATATTATAATGTTAAATTCTACTTGAGAAAATTCAATTCAGTGCAACATTTTTTAGCCAAAAATGAAGCGATTTTTAATATTTTTTTCTGTTTTCGTTTAAATGAGATTTTAAATTTGAATTGCAGTATTTACAATTGCGTTAAATTTATTATTAGAAAATTTTCATCGTCTTGCTTGGATCAAATTGAACCCATTAAAATTTAATGAACCCTAATATGAAAAAGATAATTTGATGTTATTAGAAATGAAAATTCAAAGTAAGCATGGGTCACTTTGTTTATTAACCATTGAAGGGCCACTGTCCAGTCATTACTATATGTAGCCAATTAACCTCTGTAGTCTATATCTTCTCTCGGCAAGAAAAGGCTATACAAGCAAAACAAGCTTATTTCTCATGATCTTGGCTATTGGCCGTGCAAAAGGGCCAAATTAAATAAAGAAAAAAAAAAAGGAAAATATATAAAACAGATAAGAGAAGAAGAAAATAATGGAGTAGTGGCCACAAGCAAAGCAAATATAAAGAGAAAATCTAATGCTGACATGCAGCCCACAAGCAAGAAAGAATGAAGGAGAAAAATAAAGGCGTTTTCTTTTAATAAAGTAGCTAATGCCTCTTTATGGGTAGCAAAAGCCAGTTTGATGGATGAGCCATTATGATTCTTCCTTTAATTTCTTCACTAACTAATTACTAATATATCTATGTTTGTATTATAAGTGATATCCAAATCCAATACTAATTAGTTCTTAATCTATATGCTGTCACCTTTTTAATTGTTCCCTTTGTCACTTCATTGGTGGAATATTGGTACTCATATATATGCAATGTAACATAGTAATTGAAAATTAATATTTATGTTGTTTTTTTAATTTGACACTGGGAATGGGATTCGAACCCCTCCCCTTAGGTGCCTCTCCTGTGGATGGGAAGACAACAAGTCATCTCGTCTCTAGACGGAGAGACTTTATGTTGTTTGGTCAAAGAAAAATTTAATTTGTTATTTATGTATTTTTTTTATGATTCGCTGGTATATAAATCTAATTAAAATTAAAATTTTAAAATTATGATCTGCCTTGTTATTATATGCATTCGACCATTAATTGGATACTATGCATTCAGTATCACACATTCGATAACTGATTACAATAATTCGAGTACATATATACTGAATTATCTCTTTGTTCATCACAAACTAAATTAATTTTAGAAGTTGAAAAAAACTAAAAGTATAATTCATTTAAACGCATAGGTTTGGTCAAATGGCTAAATTTTTACTGAGTACAATAGAAAGGACTCAATATCAGGTTTCCTATCCCTTCTCTCCTTGTTAATAGGAAATAAAAAATCATCAAATTCCATGCATCTTCAGCCAGCAAAATGTCAAAATGTGCCAATCTTGAAAAAAGAGATGAAGAAAAAGAAAAGTGCAGACACGTTTGATTTTCTTTATTCAAGAAATACCATCTTGTAATCCATTCTTGAATATACAATAAACTTAAAAAAAGAAAAAAAAGGTTAAATTCTATTCTATGCTAACACAAAATCTCTAGAACCTAGAGAAAAAGATCCAAAAGAACCAACAAAACTCTCAAAGAAATAATGTCAAAAGCTTTTTTTCACCTCTGATACAATTATTAGTCTCTGAGCCACTCCCCAAGGTTGTTGTCTCAGATTCCTCCGATGGCGTCTCCGCCCGCCGCGGCTTCTCTTCCACGGCATGCATCAGACAAAGATCAAGATTGGTTTGTCCAAATTTGACCTCATCATGATCATTACAATCATCATCAGACCTTTTCCTCTTCAATATTTTTGTCTTTGGTCCTGAACTCATGCTATTATTTTTTGGTCTGAAACTAGCACATTCTGAAATGTTATCGAAATCTGGTGCTAATAACATCCCACCTTCAAATTCTTGTAGCGGTTTTATTGTTCCGCCATGGAGCACGGTCATCACAGCCGTCTGGCATACATGCCAGTTCCCTGTCCAGAGAAGTCCCACTGCTCCACTCACTGGATTCACTGCTCTCCCTACGGCCTCATATAGAAGCGATTGAAACAATGCTGAAACAATATAAACAATGATAAATTTCTGTTTAGAAGTCATGAAGCCATAAACAACCGATTGAAACAACAAAAAATTTAATCAGAGTCCACTGAGCTCTGGACACCCACCGATGCAAGAGAATCAGTCTTTGAGACCTTACAGTCTTGAAGCATTGCAGTCAGAATTCAAATGATGATGTATAGGTGTAGAAAACTTACAAGGACGTTGGTGATAAGGGACAGATGAAATGAACGACATGAGGCCAGCACGGCCAAAGAATTTGGCAACGAAGACAGTAGCATTAGCTTGAGCTTGAGGATTATCTATAAACTGTAAGCAATGTCTAAGCATACAATCTTCACTGCATCCTTTTCGGAGAATTCGACAACCGTTACAGCTCATTCTGCAAGAAATCTCCGACAACAGCACATGAAACCAAAGGAATAACAAAAGGGTTGCTTCACTTACAAGTAAAGCATATAAAAATAACAAAATACAATGTTGGAACAAGCAAGAAAGGCAAGACTCCATGTATGAATATATAGAGGTAAATGTGGAGGAAGAAGGGTAATGATTGAAGAAAGGTTAAGTTAAGTAAACTATGGTTAAGTTGAGTATGATGGTGGGTTTGGTTCCAAAGAAGTAGGTAAAGAACGGCTGCGTGTTTTCGCGAGTGGTTAGGGTTCCAATGCCGTTGGATTGTTATATATATATATATATATATGGATCATGAGTAGATTTTTTTTGTGTTTCTTTGTTTTTCCTTCTTTTGTATATACTTAGAGTTCAATGGAAGTTGTGATGTGTTGTGTTTTTTTTATCTAATCCACTGATATCAAGTCGACTGAACTTTAATTAATTTAATTTTATTAAAATAGAGTTAATTATTTCCAGTTAGAATATTTAAATTCTCATATTGCTTTTATATATATTGTTTTATCAATATATTAGGTGCATCGCTCCTAATATTACTTTTATCAATACATGAATATTAAGTGCAAGAGAATTTAAAAGTTATTTGGTTATATAAATGTGGATCTTGCACTATACTTACGATACCTATTTAAAAATTGAATTGAAATAAATTATACATTTTGTTGAATTTTTGATAAAGTTATTCTCGTAAGATGTTCATAGCTAAAGCATATAGATTCATAATCCTTGAAAATGAAAATTTAGTTAAAATAAC
Source organism: Mallotus nudiflorus (assembly GCA_947683625.1). NCBI lineage: Eukaryota > Viridiplantae > Streptophyta > Magnoliopsida > Malpighiales > Euphorbiaceae > Mallotus > Mallotus nudiflorus. The sequence continues at coordinate 153,759 of CANTUR010001218.1, forward strand.
TATTTCTAAGATTAGAAAAAGTAATGAATTATTAAGGTTTTTTTTTAATTAATAAAAAAATTATATAGTCTAGGTTGATGAACAGTATAACAAGAGACAGTTCTCCTTTAATTTAATAAACTGACGACTGTAGAATTCAAAATATTAAGTTAATGGCGCTTTTTACTAGAATCTTCTATATATTCTTTTGTTTATTGATCTTTTGTAGGATACCAAGAATTATTGATTAGTTACAAGTTTGTTTTTATTTAGGGACGGTTTGATGCTTAAGATTAACAAATTAACTAGTAGCTAGTCAAAATTTTGTCTTAAATTAATGGTGATGCAATGACCATGCTTACCTAAAAATTATTATGTACCAAAGGCATTGCAAGTATTATTTAATTTGGAAATAGATTTCAAATTAATTTTATATGATTCCTACTAATGAAATATTTTTGAATAGCTCAAAGATACATATGCTAATAAAAACCACTTTTATACTAATTAAATGGAGGGCTATACTTACAAGGTACAATGAAATTAGAGTATAGTTGAAGATGAAGACAAGTATGACGACAAAGCACAGATTAAACACATTGAAGTTACAGTCTCTAATTAGGATCTAATTAGGATACGTGGCATTGTTATCCAATTGGACCGCTAATGCATACAACTATTTCATACTATAAATATATATATAAAAAATTATAGTAGTTAGTGAATATATGATTCAACTCAACCTTAATAAAATATTCAAAGAAAATGGAAACAATGGCATTCCAGTCTAGAGTTTGTATATTGGTTCAGCTTGAACAAGTCATAGGTTTTTGGATTTTTGTAATGTTTAAAAGGAAAACATTTATACTTTAAAAAAAAAAAAAAAAAAAAAGAAAACAATTATTATTATTATTGTGTTATATATGAAAAAATGATTTATATATTTGACAATATCATTAGTTTTCATAAAAATTATAATTATTCATTATTTTTTTAATGGATTACTAATATACGGAACATATTAAATTTTAATTAATTCAGTTCAACTCTAATAGGATCATAAAAATAATAAAAATCTTTTAACAATTAAATTAATATGATTATACATTACGACTTAAATTTAAAATATTATTTACATGAAAATAGCCGTTGTCATTTGATGTGAATAATTATTAGTTATAATTATTAATAGGATTAAGAGATATATTTAAATGTTCATCTGGGTATCGAATACCCTATAAAACTAGAATTGGCATTATCGTAAATTGAAATTACAATATTAGAATTCAGATATCTCCTCTAGATCAAATGGTATAGGGGTTATTGATTAATTAATTAAGTAGTGGGTTTGATTGGACGTACCAAAGTGTCAAAGCCAAGATTGTGGAAGGCAGAAAATTTTACTTATTGGCATTTTCAATGTGAAGAAACTGGAAAAGTATAATGCAAGTTGAGGATGAGGTATACTTTGTTTTCTATTATATTGGTGTCTTTTCTATGACTTTGAAAGGCATTTGAGGTTTGGGAATATGGATGGGCTAAACATGTGGCTTATAAGACAAAATGTTTTGGATTTTTGATTCCTCTTAGACATGTAAATATTATTATGTATATATTGATATGATTCTACTTGGTATACATAAAATAAATTGAAGGAAATTAATTTGATTTAAAATTAAAATTTTAATTTTTGTATAGATTATGATAAAATAAATCCGAAAAAATATCTTATGAATTACTTTAAAATAATAAAATTATTTTCCAAAAATTTATAAATTATTTTTAGAAAAATATATACATCGTGGAGGATTCAATGTTTGTCCTACAAAAAAATATTGCTGGTGAGCTGCCAAAATCCAACAAAATTTTAGCCATAGCAAGATCATGTAGATGAGATTTTTGACTTATGATAAGCCCAAAATATTAGCCAATTCTTTGTGATTAACGTTCCAATAGAGATTACAGCAATTACATTATGTCTTCATGCCATTGGAGCTCTTCTCAAGTAGCTATAGCTTTAAACAGACAATGACCATTTCCCTTTGAGATAAACGTAAAGGAAAAATACAAACCTTTCAATTTTTAAAAGCCAAATTGAAGTTATCAGCAATGTAATGGTTAATTATTTAAATTAGTGATTCTCCTAGTAACCTTAGACTAATTAGATAATTAATGTAATTTGGATTTAACTCGTAGCCGCGGCACATTTAGATGACCTTAAATTTAATTTTTAATAATAAAAAAAATTATCTATGGAGAAGACATAGACTTCAATAAGTGATTATGAGGAGGATCGTTGCCGGATGAAGATTAAAAATACTTAATTATGGTCTTTCTTAAGCTTAATTTTGTGATGTGTAATTTTGTTTGTTTTGATGCGTGGTGGACTTATAATAATACAAGATTTTAGTCTTATGGGATCATCTTCCAAGAGATTTGGATGTCTTGATTTGTCTGGCATTTCTACTATACCCATGTCTATTCATATCCAAGACACTAGGAAATAAAAACGAAAAAGCATGTCAAACGAAGCTAAATCTTTTTTGAGTTGTAGAAAATTAATGCAAGTAAAATGAATTTTAATTTATTTTAGTATAACGTCTTTAATATTAATTCAAATTAAGTCAAATAAATATTGAAAAAAAAATAACTTCTCATAAGTAATTTAATATGACTATATATATATATCAAATTTTATATTTAAAATATTATTTAAACGAAAATAATCAGTTTGTTAATCAAAATTATTCAATTAATAAAAGAATTAACAAAAATTATCATTTCAGTTTGTCCTTTATTTTCTAAATGGCTGGTGGCATGCAAAGACCATCCTCCAAATCCCTGGCATTAATTTACAAAGAAAGCTGAATTCAGTTGTTGTCTTAAAGGGTTTTTAGTGCCAAGCAAGTAAGGAAAAACCTGTGGCTCTTAACCACTGGTCTCCTTGGAGAAATGGGCCCCCTGTGAACTGAACCACTTGATTCTTACCAGTTTGCACACGGTACCCTTTTCCATTTTACTCTCTTATTAGTGTTGGCACCTGGGCCTGGGTTCCCATATTCAGCATAGTACAACGTATCCAGGTACAAATTTCTAGTACAATAGTTCTCGCATACTGCTTCCAAGGCCTCCCCACGTAAGATGGATACTGAGGCATCACAGGAAATATAGACTTTGCTCTGGAATTATTCGACTGTTTTGAATCACTAAACCAGTAGATTCATGCTTGCCAGCACTTCCATGAGCTGTAACAGCGTTCCTTTGTCCAGGATCAAGCTTTCTGATAATGATCAATGAGTTCTGAATCACAGCAGTAGCATCACCAAAGATGTAATCTACAGATCCTGAAATTGTTGGCGAATCTGAATTCGATAACCGGCAGTATAAGTTCTTTCTAGTTTACGCCATGCCTCAAGAGCCGTCTTGGCTCCGACAACTTGTGTCATAACACTCTCTGAGACAGATGAAACAATCCAACTAAGAACAATTTGGTCTTCTCGGAACCACGTGGCATAGGCTGGATTTGGAGTTAGTCCCATCTTCTTTGATTGTTGCAGGACTGGCTTAAGTTCCATCAACATGATGCGCCAGATTAAGTCCTCGCAATAGCGGTAGCGGCTGGGTGCGCCATAACAAGTAGTTACTTGATATTAATTTGAGAGAAAGTTGATGAGAGACATTTGGTATTGAAGGTGTAGTGGTAGCATTTGCAGCAACCAAGGCAATTTCGTTTGCCATTGAAAGAGAGCAGAGATAAAAAAAATTGAGTTATGGACTGTTAGTCACCTACAGCTCTGATACCATGAAATAGTTCACTCGATGACAACAAAAAAGGATACATCTCATGAACTGGAAATGCTATTTGTATAGAGCCATATACAACGGAATTTTGTTACGAGAGATATAGATAGCAAGTTGCCTCATTTGGCTATTAGCTTTGCAGCATTCACTGCCAGAGTAAACATTTTGGTTATTCCCTTCATGTACTGCATGCCACTCTCTCATAATTAGCCAACTGCAACTTTATTGGGTGCACCACCATCTACTGTTATTTGGCATGTGACTTCCGAAAAAACACAGCACCAGTTGATCCTGATCAGTTGGGCATTGTTTCTTGTACAACTGCCGAGGATCGAGTTGAAAGTTCGTGTACTCATTTATGTCCTGACTCAAGTATTTGGCGCTGATTGAGCTTGGAACTCAAGATTAAACTCATAAAGAGAATTGTAAGTCCAAAACATGTATGTTCTTCGAATTGATCTTTCAGGCTGCAAAAAGAAAACATCATTAGTACTTGAGCATTATTCCAAAACATTAGGCAATAAGTACAATTTGGCATGAAAAGCGTACCCTGATGGCATCTCCTTCAGCTTGAACTTGTAATGCTCCTCATGACTCTTCCACGTATTTTTACAAACAAACATTAACAGGAATGAAGGATGGAATTGAAAGCTATGCACTTTGAAGACATCAAACAGAATCCGACTGATAAAAAACAATTGAAAAACATAAAGAAAAGCAATTACAGTACTTATTTAGTTGCTACAGCAGATACAGAACTGATCAATACTTGTAAACATAAGTTTCCAGCATCTGAAAATGAATGGCTGGGTTAGCAGTGAGCCGGGGGATCTGAATTCCTTTGCTTCTTCGGCATGTGACTTCCAAAACATCAGCACCACTTGATCCTCATCAGTTGTCCATTGTTTCTTGTAAATCTGACGAGGATCAACCTTTCTTGTAGTGTATTGATTTTGCAGCTCTTCAACTCCCTCTTTTTTAAGTACTGATGCACATAAATGCTAAGTGAAAAGAACCAGCTGGTAGCGGTAGGTAACCAGTAACACAAGACAAGATGTGAAACAGAAACAAACTGATAAAATAAACAAGTTAAAAAAGCAACATACAGAACTGATCAATACTTGTAAACATGAGGTTCTGCTATCCTTAGTGAAACAAGCAGCTCTGTAAGAGTCAAAGACTGAGTTAGCAGTGAGCAATGAAATATGAATTCCTTGGCACTTCTTTTTAGCTAGTTGATCAGCAATATGAAAGTTGGAAACTGGTGGTAAGAAATGCAGAAGAGTATGGAATGTACAGACATAACCACTTAGCCTCCATGATGCTATAATGGAACCAGATGCTGGAGCAATAGCTGATGTGGAATCAGCTTCAATAACAACGCATGGTATGCTATCAGTTAGAGATACCTGTGGAGAAGAGATCAAAGAGCTTGTAGAATGGCCCTGTGCTGCTCGGTTGAACAAGAGAACAGAATAGGTAAATTGACATTCTCACCACAAGCTCATTGATGTTGAAGTCTTCTCCGCTCTCCAGTGATGAAAAGTCACGCCCCATTTGGAGTTCAATTAAAAAGAGAAAGTGTATTTATATATATTTGGGTGAACAATAACAATACTAGCATTAGATTGATTATTGATACCTGCAGAAAGGCAGTCTCCAAACATGGGTTGAGCTATGGCATCTCCTACAGCTTGACATGGTGGTACATACGACGAAACCCTTCCAAATTCCAGTGTTGCTCTAACATTTAGCAGAAGAAACATTAACATGAAAGGCACACATTGCAAGAATAACTGTTCCAGTTGCTGCAACCTGCTCCTCTTCATGTCCTAGAAATGTACATTTGTCTATCCATGGTTGTCATGTCTCAACACGCATCAAGCCCCAGCACCAATACTTCAACAGCTGCAGCAGCAGTAGAGAGCAATAATTCAAAATGTTTGTAAAGAACATCTTTCATAATGAAAAATTATATCTATAAATTCTGCAAAGATTTAAGCATAAATTTAATACCTCATAACACCAAATGTCTCTTGGAATTTGCAATTTCGTGAAACTGTTCTTTACGTACCCTGCCTACCATTGTGTAGTCTCCACAAGTTTTCTACTGAATGAAAATTTAACACTAGTTACTTGTCCTTAAAGTTGTCAGTTTGAGTGAAGTGTTTTGGCGGATATAATATGGCAATTTCTTCAACTTTGGGCAGTTCCGAAGGGTCAAAATGGAAAGACATGGCATTATTTTTAAAATATCATCGTCAACTTCGCCTTCATAATTCCACTCTTCCCATTCAACCATCAAATCTAACTCCAATTCTACCAATTTGGGGAATAATATTATTGCGGTACTAATAATATGCTTGGGATGATGATCCATCCCAAGAAATTCCCCACCAACTTTTTTTAATCTCTCAAAACAAACGATTTTAAGAGATTCAAGGGAAGGCAATTTTCCCAATGGAGGCAAGTGCTCACAGTTTCTCCAATAACGAAGATGAAGCTTTCTAAGAAAACTCAACGACAATATCCAACTTGAACAGCACATTTTGATGCCTTGGTAATTATATATCTCTGAATATATCAAATTTGGAGGAGCCACTCCTCTACAGAATCTTTACACCGCAAAAGATCTCCTATTGTCTTTACAGCAAGAGGCAAACCCTTACACCTAGCAACAAAATTTCTACTAGACTACTATTGCACTGCATGTTAGTACTTTTCAAGAATACAAGTTGACTGAACATGGACTAGCATTCCTCATTGGACAACAATCCTAGTCGGATTATGTGATCATTACGACCCATAATTTCTGCAGCTTTCTGGCTACGTGTGGTTACCAGAACTTTGCTTCCTGAGGAACCACAGCTGAGAAATTCTTTTACTCGTCCTCACTTGTTGCTGTCTTCGTTCCAAACGTCATCCAGAATAAGTAAGAACTTTTTCCCCTCAATATACTGCCGATTTTTTTTCAATTTAACAAAATTTGGGGCAGCACCTGAAAGAGATTCAAGAATTGCCTTGGCAATCCTATTTTCATCAAATGGATCAGGACACAAACCCATATTTTTTTTTTTTATCAAAATGTGACTTCACTCTATTTTCGTTATAGACCAGTTTTGCCAGGGTTGTTTTTCCAATCCATCCCATCCCTACTATAGAGATGACATGAGGGTTTGGTGTTTCACAACTCTCAGCCAACAAGAAGTTTATAATTTTATTTTCATCCTGCTCTCTACGTTTCACTTGAGGCATATTGAGAACAGAGGCAGTCATGACATGTTGGACTGATCCTCCATTGCCTTCCACTGGAAGCAGGTTATAATCACTTTTCTGTTTGGCGATAACATCCAACTTTTCATTTAGGTCTCGAATTCTGACAGCAATGTCATGGCGAAAACCAACTTCACGAAAGCAAAAGCAAGAGGATAGGACAAAAGACCATGCCTTAGCCCTTCTAGGCTTGAAAGAATATTCATATTCATCTCCTTTAATTTTTGATTTCAGAATTTCAGTGCTCCACTTATCCAACACATCATCAATGTCGTAGGATGCGTTTTTGAGCCTTTGAAGCCATAGTTTGACTGTTTCCTCCCTCTGCTGCCTCTTCTCTGCGTCGATGAGCACAGCTTTAATGAATTGGAGATTGCTACTGGTAAACATTTCCTCGTCTTTCTCGACCTTTGCTCTGCCTCGCTATAAATGCCAGAAATCAGCATCTCCAGAAGTTTAGAAACAAGAACATCAGCCACTGCCATATTCAAAGGGAACGAATATTGATAAGAAAAAAAAAGGAAGCTAAGCAGTAGACAATTGAGGGGTGAAAGCTGGAATGGGAATTGATCAATGTAGCGGGAGGTCTGCAGGATTTCCATAAAAGAACCTTATCATGGAACTGTGATGGTAGACAGGTGGAAAAGAAATGTGAAATTGTAAAAGTAGCATTAGGCATTAGCTGTAGCGATGCAAAAGATCATAGAAACGAGAACATTTAATTAGAACTACGGCCCTAGTTTTAATTATTTTATTATCCCACCATTGTTATAATTTGCAATTCTTCGAAATCGTTCGTTGAAGCATGCTTAATAAATAAGGCAATTTTAAATTATATAAAATTCGTCAACAGATTTATTTAAAAATTTTAGAGCCAATTTATAATTTTAGTATTTAATAATTTAAGTTTAAATATATAATATATAAATAGTTACTATAAGAAAATATTTTAATATATTATTAAAATAAAATTATAATTCTTATTAAATATATTATAATTTATTTATTAAATAATTTATTTTTAATTTTTAATTTATAGTTTATATTTTTTAAAATTTTTATAGACTTGTTTAAGTTTATGAACATGAAGTGACATAATCAGTTCTATTCGATTATAAACGAACCAATTTCAAACTAGTTAAAATTTGATTCGTCTTAACTCAATTACATCCGTAATTATAATTTTCATCTTGACTACCACCGATCAATTCTTGATTGGTGGTGATTTTTTTATATCTATTTTATTTGCTTTATTTTATTTTTTTATATTAAATAAATATAAATTTTTGATCTTATTATTTTTTAATTGAAATTTCAAATCTTTTTCATGTAGTTCTTACCTCTAGTAGCATTTTATGTGTTTATATATATATATATATTTACTTATTTATTTATTTTTATGGAATATAGTTATTTTTTATTATGATTTTTTTATTGATATTTTTACAATAAGACTCATTTAAAAATAAAAACGTCGATTTACGGTTAAATAAAACTACTAAATAAAGAGTATAAATTGTTGAGTTACAAATTAGAAAAGTTTTATTAATGCCGTTGAGAAATAACAATAAGAAATTTTATAATTTCAATAAATTTTATTTTAATATTTTTTAATTGTAAAATTATTTCCATTATTTTTTTTATTCAAGATATACTGTTTTATTTTTAATAAATGAAAGGTTGATATTTTTCTTTAAAGAAAAAGGTGAAATATAAAAATAAGTGGCTAATAATTTTTTTTTATTGACCTGAGAGAGGGAGGGGGGTAGGGGGATTCCATCCTCCCCTTCTAGAGGTGGCTTGCCCGTGGATGAAAGGTGAGCAGGCAGTGGCTAATAATTAGTATTATAGAAGTAATGCAATAATTATGATTAAAATATGTGATAAAAAATATTATAATGTATGATAACTATATAAAAGTAATTAATAAACTATGGTTAAAATAATTAACTTATAAAGAGAGTGCAAATCAACCTAATCATTAATCATTTTGATCAAACTATTAAAAACAAACATATACTTTTATCAAGTTCGAAGCACAAAGGAACATAATTAATTAAGTTGTTAAAGTATTATTTAAGCTTATTAAATCTAAATGTTAATAAAGAATTAAAATAGATTTTTTTTCAAATATATATAAATATATAGTGGCAAGAGAAAAGATTAATTAGAGTATGAAACCAAATGACAAGTTAGAAAGGTTATAAATGATGAAGGTAAATAAATAAAACGGAAATTTTTGCTTATTTCTGGTACATAATTGTAAGATTTTATATATATTAACAGATTTAAAATACTTTAAATATATCTAATAAATAGATAGTTTGTTAATTGTTAAGAAACTTTTATTGTACCTATAATCTGAATAGTTAACTTTAAATACTGTAATTCAAATAAAAAAAATAGTCTGTTAGTTTGAATTTTTGTGCTATACTTTTTTTTTTTTAGGGAAAACAGGTAGACTTCTAAAAATTGCTAGAGGAAGGAAATAAAATTCACAAAAGGAGGCAGTCTTGAAGGTGGATATCCCATCTCTCTTGCATTTATCTCCGGTGATGGTTGTCCTCGGGGACCATCTCCATATAAGGACACCTTTACTTGATCTTTCTTAACCGTAATATACTCATCATATACTCCAGTTTTCACATAAACCACCACGTATAGTCCTACAAGATTATTCTTGGGGTATGCAGTGAGAGCAGCAGCAATAGTTCTCTATTGGCCACTGTCATCCTGAGCCACAACAGCATTGGGCTTTACATTGGCATTGTTTGAGCTTTGCAATAGCTTCCTGTCTCGCATTGGCATCGACAAAGGAAACCCATTAACGCCATGGCCAGCAATGTCGTTGGTGTCCCCGGCTTCCAGGATTCGTCGAGTCATCTTGGTATTAAAGTTGGGTGGAATGTTAAAAGGCATATGCTATATGTGACATAGCTCAAACAATGGCCAAAGCATTGCTTGTTAACTCTGTGGCACTGACAAGGCCACAAACATTAGCTTGTGAAGCTTTGTCCAAGTGAGTCCATCCAAAAATGTTTCTTTATATGTTATGAAAGGAGTCCTAGAGGGGGGATGAATATGACTATCAAATAAAAATGAGAAATTAAAAGAATTTTTTGTAAAAATTAAATAAAAGTTGAGAAGGAAGAAGGAAGAATGAAGAATACAAAGATTTAAGGAGTTCGGATTCAACAACAATCCTACGTCTCCACCTAACTTATTCCCAGGTTAGGATTTTCAATCATCCACAATCTTATTTACAGGATTAAAATTATACAAGAGTTTTATGTCTTACTCTTATAACCTTACAACATGAACATGAGTTTTCAAATCTCACTCAAAAAATCAAAACTCAAGTGTTTCAATGGACAACACTTAAACCAATTCCTTTAGAAATAAATCTCACTTCCCTTCTAATCTAACTCAAAATTTAAGATGAAGAGAAATTCTATTTCTAACACACACCTAACTCTCACAAGAGTTATACAAATAAATAATTATTTAAGAGAATTTGAGAGCTCAATGAATGCTTAAGAAATAATGAATGATAAATAAGCTGCTTAATTTTTATTCAGCTCTAGAGGTATTTATACTAAAAAAAATATAGCTGTTGGAGGTGTAAATGATGTGTCTAATGTCTATATTTTGAATTATTAAGACTGATGCTGTCAGACAGCTATTCATAGATTGAAACCATAATTGGCTTCTCAAGACATTTGAATTTACTCACACTTTCTTCATAAAAGCTGTAGATATTTGAATTAGCTTTCTGTATCAATTTGAATCACCTAAATTGGACTTTTGTAGCTCAAGATATGTCCAAAATACTAAGGGTTGTGCAATCTATAATGCAGACTACGGTTAGACCGCTATACTCAAATTGAAGCCGTGATTTGCTCTTGAAGAAATTTGAATTTGCCCATAATTTCTTCATGAAAGATGTAGATATTTGAATTATCTTTCCATTTCATTTTGAATCACCTAAAAATTTATTTTCTGTAGCTCAGGATATGTCCAAATTACTAAGGGTTGTGCAATCTAAAATGCAGAATACTGTCAGACAACTATATACAAGTTGAAGCCATGATCTGCTCCTGAAGAAATTTGAATTTGCCCATATTTTCTCCATGAAAGTTGTATATATTTGACTTATATTTTTATATCATTTTGAATCACTTTAATTGGATTTCTATAACTCAAGATATGTCCAAAATACTAAGAGATATGCAGTCTAAGATGATAGACATATACGTGGATTTCAACTCAAAATTTGCATAACCAAATGAACTTGGACTTTCACAAATAAGCCTAATTCAGAAAGCTCAAGATGTCTACTTCAAACGTGAAGAAACTCATTTTTAAGAGCTCTAAAGATGTCAAAAGCCTGAATCTTAGAGGTTCAATTTGCTCGAAAAGTCATTATTTATCCAAAAGTGTATATGTTTGGTATATAACTTTCTACACATTTAATTGAAATTATTAGTATAAAAATTGTTTGTCAAAGTCCAAAATTTGGAGTTTGATCATGCAAATGGTCAACATGTTAGTTTTTGAGCTCAGTCTCCATGCATTTGCCAGCAGTCTAACTACTATTCTCCACAGCTAAGATCGATTCTTGTAGCTCTTGGACTGCAAATTGCAGCAAATCCTGACACTCCTCTAAAGCCATCTTGTGGGTGGAATCTTTCGCTTCTTTTCCAAAGTCTACGGCATTATCCTTAGCTAACTTCAGATGTTTAATTGTATAATTAATGGCAGTTCTCAGAACATAAATCCATATGGGTGGCATTCGCCTTGTGAACAACATTAGAGATGCTTTCGGCACATTGGTGCTTGTGATATGTCTATTCACAGAATGCAAAAACAGCCATAGAAGTTGTAGACAGGAACTTCTCTTCCCCATTGATGCCAGATTCAGAGCTGTCTGTATTGCTTAAGTTTGCAAATGCATACGCCTACAACAAGGATCATGGAGACTCCTCCGACGTCGCTATGTTCATATCAATTTTCTGCTTCTCTTTATATATATACACAGATGAGGTGTTCTTGATAAGATAAAGGAGAGCCTACGTTAAAGCCATAGCAGCTTTCATTTTAGGTATCTACAGGATTTTCTGTCCAAGTCCATGAACCATAGCAACTACAAGAACATTTCCAAGAGACGGAGACATAGACCTCTTCACTTGAAACAAGAAAGTAAAATCACTTGAAACAATAGCTGCTACTGCTACTGCTACTGCTACTGCAACAGAAAATCTTTGTATTTAAATTCTTTTTTCAAGACTACATTACTTTTCTTCTTGTTAATACCATTGACCAGGTACTCCCAACCCTCCAAAAAAATAAAAAATAAAAAAACAACCAGAAAAAAACTATATTCTAAGTCAGTCATTAATTTCTGCTAAGAGACAGAATGCCTTCTATTTCTTGAAGGAGTAGACTTAGCTTCTTCTGGGTTAGCAGAACCAAGACTGTCCGATGAATCTGAGCCGCTATTCTCACCTTTTTCTCCTTTGCTTGACCACAGATTTGCAAAGATTTTCTTGGACTTGAGCAAATCTTTCACTTTTACCATAACCACCATTCCTTTCTTCATTGCTCAACCTCAAGGAAGCTATTTCTGCCCTTAGTGCCTTGAGTTCCTCAAATGTGGCCGCAGCATCCCAATCTTCTTCTGGATTAGTCATAACTGATCTCGAGCTTCCATGAGAACCATTTTTTAGATCTCTGAGACTTTTAGGAAGGTCAGGTGTGCTACTGCCTGATGTCGCAGCCACCCGGACCTGCTAAAAAAAGAGTACTTGAACAACCACCCGCAGCGGTAGTCTTTCATTCTGCACAGCATGCATACACGCATCAACGGATAGCTTCTTGCAGTCCATCAACTTGCATATCCTCCTTCCCTCGCTTTTGGTGATTCCTGGATGCTCCTGCATTGAAGGAAGAATGAACCTTTAGATATCAATGAACCCATAAGCAGCCACGTATTGATGCATACATTTTCCGCACAGTAAGCACGAACAAGGATTTAATAGATTTTTTTTAATCGTAACAACATAACAAACAGCAGATTTTTTCATTCCATGCTAAGATAATCTGTGAAATTAATCATATCACTGATTCACTTCTTAATCCCAATTGTCAGACGAGATTTTATAATTCATCAAGTTAGTTTCACTTTGTCAAAGATACACAAAGTGATGAAATATTCTCACCATGAGAAACATGTCAATTGCCCTGTATAGATCATCATGAGCAGGCCTGGAAATATGAGATACCATCTCTGCAAATTCAACAAACTTCAAGAAGGGTAGATTGGGATCCTCTGCAATTTCACCAAGGTATCCATCTATAAGTTTTTCTACCATGAGCTTGGAAGCATCCGACAAAATCCCTGGTCTTCTTATCTCCTTTATGTCATCAACATCTTCAGATGAAACATACTCAGCATTCTGATCTTGCATCAGAAACTCCTCTACTATTTTCTTCACTGTATCAACATCATACATCATACTCTCTTCTTCTGCTGTTCATATCAAAAGATCATGGACTGAAGCCTCCTCAAGTTGTTCTCCGATTCTTTTAGTCAGCTGTCCCTTAGTCATGTTCCCCAGGTCTACATATATGGCTGCTTTTAATAGTTTTAGTAAAAACTACAAGCAACACTTCCTCTTTCAGCAGGCAATAGCCACACAATTTTATCAACTGTTAACCTGTACTTTACCGCTTCTCCACACTGGACCATACCCTTACTTAAACCTTGCAATCTTCTATAAAAGTAAGCTTTGAATAGTTCTCCAACTACATCAGCAGAAAGTATAGCCTTGGATTTAATCGCCAAGATAACACGCTTGTATAAATCAATATCAAGATCCCATAAATCCTCAACCCACCAGTCCTTTGGAACAGACCGGTTTCTTGTAACATTTGCATTTGGATCACTCCCATTTTCCTCTGGCAGTTTTTTCCGGTTACAGCTATAGGACCAGTCAACTATTGAAATATCAACACAAGCCTTGGTAGCCACTGCCTCAACACAATTACTCGTTACCCTTAGTTCATCACAGAATGGCAACAATGACTTTGTGGTCTAAAGAACAATGATCGAGTCCTTCCAACTGCGGAAAATGCTAGAGCTAAGGAAAACATCTATTTTGTAAATGAGGTTCCCTTTTTCAATGGTTTCATGCATTCCAAGATACGCCGCTGCGCATCGGGTAGCAACAACATTATAAGCATTCACAGTCACAATCATGCTATAACAAAATTTGGCACATATCTCAAAGGCAGCAGGCCCACCAGGAATGTCATAAATGTCAACTTGATCACTGTTATCTTCAGAGGCAGTTGCAGCTGACTTCTGCAATCGAGCACTTTTCGACAGAAGAGGACACTGCATATCATATTGTTCATTAGTATCACACAGATTTCACAAAATAGCCCAGTTGCATGTACTATTTATGCCACTGCTGCCAAAATGATTGAAGTAAAATGATAAACAACTTTATGCTGATTAACTTGATACCAACAAGTATCATCAAATGCTAAATGGCAAAATTACTATACATTTTGGTTACTTCAGAAAACAGAAAATGACCTTATCAGTGACATTAAAGATCCACTAGTCCTAAGCTTAACATATTTGATGGTTTGACAAGATTAAATGTACCTTATGCAGATGGAACTTGCATCCCCAACATTAATGATGCAGTCAGCTGCCAAATCATTAGCTACAGATCTGCATGGAAAAGATAAAACTTTTCATGATGTCATAACAGTGTAATCACTCGTAAGCTGCATATTTCACAGAATACATTCATAGAAGTACATGCATAATCCAAGGATACCAAAAACATAAAGTAAGAGACAAAGGGACTTGATCTTTATGAGGCAGAATGCCACCCCTCTCTCATAAAGAACAAATCTGTGAGGTCAACGAGCCGAAGAAGAGGACGCCGCCTCGAGGGCAGGCCACAGCATAATAAATGAGATCAGTCCATCATCACCAACATTACCCCAATAGAAGAAGGCAATCAAACCAGTCAAACTTCTAATCACTCAAAGATGGCCATTTTTACACAAAACCACATTTAATCCTGAAATGAAGATCATTTATCAATGATCAAGCTATCATTCAATGTTTGAGAATTCAGCTGATTTTTCTGGTCAGTAATTCAATCTGATTTCTTTTTGTCCTTCTTTCATTAATCATATTGCAGATTGAGAAACAAACCTATAATTCTTATATGATCTAATATGACTATCCTTATTTTATATACATCAACCAATATGCAGAATGATGAACTCCAAAAACCAATTTTGTGAGAGGCAGTCTACATGACTGAAAAAGATCATGGTCCAACTGAACTTGCAAGATTCCAAAACTATCTTAAAGAAAGACTCTTTTACTTTACTACACAGGTATCTGTCCATGGAAACTGAAAGACTCCAAAAAAATTTGATGATCTTGTAAATTACTATTCCTGATGGGGAAAAACAAAAAAGTCTCAAAGCACTCAACAATGACAAAGCTACATTAAAGAAATAGGTGTGTGAAACATCATCAATGAACAGAAAACCATAGGTGATTTACTTTACAATAATCTGGAATTCATCGAACATAAAATGTGAAATTTTATCAAGGTAAAAAAAAAAAAAACAGAATGGAATTAAGCTTCAAAATGTCTCACCTGATATTGTTCACATCTGTCTGAAATGAATATGGCTTTGATCCAAGTTTCATAAACTTCATGTTGACAAAGGTAAAGATCCAAAAATATCCTCCGCCACCTAAAAAGAAATCGTTTTCTGCTACTTAAATGATCACCCCTAAATACAACAACTTATGGCTTATGCTCACTATAATCAGAGTATAAGAACACAGAAATATGAATGAATTTCTTATTATGTCATTCACCGAATATAAGGATATATATACAAGTATAGGAGGAAAATTTCCTACAATCAGCCTATATATTTATTTTTTATTCTAAATATTTCAGCCTATATATTTACTTCCTATTTTAAATATATACAGCTGTAACACTCCCTTTCAAGTTGGAGTATAGATGTTAATCATGCCCAGCTTGTTACAAAGGTAATCAATCTGAATTCCATTAAATGTCTTTGTGAAGATATCTCACAATTGTTCTCCAGTATTATTATATCTTGTAGAAATCAAGCCTTGTTGAATCTTTTCACGAACAAAATGACAGTCAACCTCAATGTATTTGGTTCACTCATAAAAGACTAGATAAGATGCAATATGTATTGCAGCTTGGTTGTCACACCATAATTTGGCAGGCATTGAAAGTTTGAGACCCACTTCACTGAGAAGCTAATACATCCACATTAGTTCACAAACAAATTGTGCCATGGCTCTGTATTTAGATTCTGCACTTAATCGAGAAATTACATTTTGTTTCTTGCTTTTCCATGCCACCAAATTTTCTCCAACAAATACACAATATACTGAAGTGGATCTCCGATCTTCCTTACATACTGCCCAATCAGCATCTAAAAAACACTCAATCCTTGTATGACCATGATTGCCATATAGAATGCCACATCTAGGAGCTCCTTTTAAATAGCCCAAAATCTGTTCTACTACCTTTCAATGATTGACAGTTGGAGATGACATATACTGACTAACCACACTAACTGAAAGTGCAATATCTGATCGTATCATAGTGAGATAATTCAACTTCCTAACCAATCTTCTGTATCTCTCAGGATCTTTAAACAATTCACCATCTTTTGTAAGTTGCAAGTTAGGAACCATTGGAGTACCACATGGTTTAGCCCCTAATTTTCTTGTTTCAGATAGTAAGTCTAGCACATACTTCCTTTGAGATAAGAAGATTCCTTTCGTACTCCTAGTCACTTTAACTCCCAAAAAATATCTTAGCATTCCCAAATCTTTAGTATGAAACTGAGTATGGAGAAAGGATTTCAGAGATGAAATCCCTGTAGTGTCACTACCATTGATTATAATGTCATCCACATAGACTACTAATAGAATAATGCCATCATTAAATCTTTTATAGAAAATAAAATGATTTGACTTACTCTTCTGCATGCCAAACTTCTCAGCAACCTGACTAAACTTGCCAAACCAGGCACGAGGACTTTATTTTAAACCATACAAGGATTTAAATAGGTGATATACTTTCCCATACTCCCCCTGAGCAACAAAACCAGGTGGTTGCTCCATATAGACTTCCTCCTGAAGGTCACCATGAAGAAAGGAATTTTTAATGTCTAACTGATGCAAAGGCCAATGATGAGTAGCTACCATAGAAATAAAGAGCCTGACAGAAGTAAGTTTAGCAACAGGAGAAAAGGTGTCAGAATAATCCACTTCATATGTCTGAGCATATCCTTTAGCAACAAGTTGAGCTGCCAATCTAGCAACAGATCCATTAGGATTTACTTTTACTACAAACACCCATGTACACTAATAGCTTGTTTTCCTGCAGGTAAAGTTTCCAAGGTCCAAGTACCATTAACAACCAAAGCATTCATCTCCTCAATCATGACATTACGCTAGCTAGAATGAGCTAAAGCTTCATGAACAGTTTTAGGAACAGAAATAGAATCGAGAGATGCAATAAAAGAAGAAGAAGAAGAAGATAAATGATTATAAAAATAAAAGAAGAAACTGGATAAGTGCATGTACGTTTACCTTTACGAAGAGCGATGGGAAGATCATCACTAGGAATCAGATTTGATGATAAAGAAACTGGCTCATTAGGACATAAAGCAAGAGGATCATGTATATGTACAATAATAGTAACAAGAGGTTATGTCCGACGAGAATATATTTGTGTGATAGGAGGCTTAACAGGAGTGAAATAAGGAGGAATAATTGTATAGACTAGCAAATCATCCTCCTCCCCTTGACCAAGAGGACCTGAAGAAGAAGAAAATGGTGTATGTTTTAAAAATGTAACATCAGCGGACACAAGGTACTTGTTAAGACTCAGACAATAACATTTATATCCCTTTTGTACTTAGGAATATCCAAGAAAAATACACTTCAAAGATTTTGGATCATGTTTTGTAACTTGAGGGCGGACATCTCGAATAAAGCAAGTACAACCAAATATCCTAGGTTTAATGGAAAATAATGTTTTATTAGGAAAAAGAATATGAAAAGGAATTGCACCAGACAGGACCGAGGAAGACATCCAATTGATAAGAAAACAAGCTATAAAACAACATCAACCCAAAACTATTTTGAAACCTGCATCTAAAATAATAATGCTCTAGCAGTTTCAAGAAAATGTTTATTCTTTCTTTCAGTAACACCATTTTGAGAAGGTGTATCCACACAAGATGTTTGATGAAGAATACCATGTTGAATCATATAATTTTAAAAAGTTTAAGGTAGGTATTTCTTAACATTATCACTTCTTAAAATTTGTATAGGCACACCAAATTGAGTTTGAATCTCAGCATAAAAAGCAGAAAAATGAAAGAATAATTTTGATCGATTTTTCATCAAATATAACCATGTCATTCGAGAATAATCATCAACAAAAGTAACAAAATATCTAAATCCAGTTTTAGATGTAACTAGATAAGGACCCCAAACATCAAAATGTACTAACTCAAAAGGAGCATTAGCTCATTTATTGACTCTTAGACTTGAACTGAAACGATGGTCTTTGGCAAATTGAAAAGACTCACAATTTAAAGAGGACATGTTAGAAAACTAAGGAAAAATTTTCTTAAGAACAGGAAAAGAAGGATGACCCAATCGACAATGTGCTTCAACAGGAGCGACAACTCTGGTACAGGCTATAGACTTTGGTATTTGCGTATCAAGGATGTAGAGACCTCCAGACTCATGTTCGTCATAAGATCCTAAAATAAATAATAATTAGGAAAGAATAAGACACAACTATTAAGACTCCAAGTGAGTTTATTAACAGAAAGCAAATTGAAGGATAACTGAGGTAGATTAAGAACAAATGATAAAGTGAGTGATGGTGTGGGATTAATTGTTCCAGATCTAGTAACACAAAATGTGGAACCATAAGCTAAAGTAATAGAAGAGGTAGATTTATACGATTGAAAGGTATAGAATAAGATAGAATTACCTGTCATGTGATATGTAGCACTAGAATCAATGACCTAATATGAAGAGGAGGAAATAAGACATGTATTGGGTTTACCTGACTTTATAGGAACAAAATTGGATTGAGGTTTCATTGCTTTTTGAAGCTGAGTCAATCTGGCATATTCATTTGCAGATATCAAAACAGGCTTTTCAGAGGTCTCAGAAGTATATGCAATATGAGCATATTGAGCTCTCCTATACTGAAATCTCCGATAATCTCGCTTGATATGACCTGACTTATGACAATTGTTACACATTAATTCCCTTGACTCCTGTCCACGAGTTCTAATATTCTTGTTCTAATATTTTGACAGGTATTCCTTAACATTATCACTTCTTAAAATTTGTATAGGCACACCAAATTGAGTATGAATCTCAGCATAAAAAGAAAAAAAATGAAAGAATAATTCTGATTGATTTTTCATTAAATATAACCATGTCATTAGAGAATAATCATAAAAAAAGTAACAAAATATCTAAATCTAGTTTTAGATATAACTGGACAAGGACCCCAAACATCAGAATGTACTAACTCAAAAGGAGCATTAGCTTGTTTATTGACTCTAGGACTTGAACTAAGACGATGGTCTTTGGCAAATTGACAAGACTCACAATTTAAAGAGGACATGTTAGAAAATTAAGGAAAAATTTTCTTAAGAATAAGAAAAGAAGGATGACCCAATCAACAATGTGCTTCAACAAGAGTGACAACTCCAGTACAGGCTATAGACTTTGGTATTTGCGTATCAAGGATGTAGAGACCTCCAGACTCATGTTCGTCATAAGATCCTGAAATAAACAATAATCAGGAAAGAATAAGACACAACTATTAAGACTCCGAGTGAGTTTATTAACAGAAAGCAAATTGAAGGATAACTGAGGTAGATTAAGAACAGATAATAAAGTGAGTGATGGTGTGGGATTAATTATTCCAGATCCAGTAACACAAAATATGGAACCATCAGCTAAAGTAACAAGAGAGGTAGATTTATATGACTGAAAGGTAGAGAATAAGATAGAATTACCTGTCATGTGATCTGTAGCACCAGAATCAATAACCCAATATGAAGAGGAGGAAATAAGACATGTATTGGGTTTACCTGACTTTGTAAGAGCAAAATTAGATTGAGATTTCATTGCTTCTTGAAGCTGAGTTAATCTGGCATATTCATTTGTAGATATCAAAATAGACTTTTTAGAGGTCTCAGAAGTAGATGCAATATGAGCATATTGAGCTCTCCTATACTGAAATCTCTAACAATCTCACTTGATATGACCTGACTTATGACAATAGTGACACACTTATTCCCCTGACTCATGTCCATGAGTTCTAATATTCTTATCATAATTATTGGATCCCATGCCCTTATTACCACCACTACTCTTGTATTGTTGTTTCCTTGACTCAAAGGTGTTATGATGGCTAACAAAAGCACTATTAGGCTGAGTAGTTTGAACAATAGGCGAACTTTTTATATGAAGAACCATACTGAAAGCATCTTGTAAAGAAGAATTATTTGAACTAGAAGGAATATGAGATTTAGCAATTTTAAACTCAGACGGAAGACCAGCTAAAAAAATCATAATAACCATCTTCTTCCGCTGAGTTTGTTGTACAATCACATCAGTACTGAATGGAAGCAACATGTTGAGTTCTTCATATGTTTTCTTGAAATCCATGAAATAACTGGTAAGAGAGCTATCGCCTTTGTCTGCCCTGTAAAATGCCTTGCACACATCATAGATACGAGAGACATTTCCCTTTTCCAGAATATACAAATTCTAAATAGTTAATTAATTCCTTAACTATCCTACAATGAGTTATCATACCAACCACCTCACTATCAATAGAATTTTGTATCTATAAAAACAATCGAGCATCCTCTCTTATCCAAACTAGTCTAGAATCATCTTTAGGAGGATCATCAGTCAAGTAGCTATCCATAGAAATACTGAGCAAATATAGTTCAATAGTTTGACTTCAATTAAGATAGTTCATACTATTAAGTTTATGTTCCATGATTTTTGACATCATCAGAACCACATCAGAAACAATAACACTCTTTTTCTCTGCCATTTTTCAAAAGAACAACCAACAAAAGAAGGAAAAAACTTAAAGAAATTAGAACTGAATACTAACAGATTTTGAACAGTTGAATACTCTCATAACGGTGCAGATTTAGGACCCAAACAGATGTGGAATCAAGAAGGATAGACAAATACGAGTTGAACAAGGCTGATCGGAGCAAATTTCGATAGCTCATGCGCTTCCACGCGCCTGCGTGTGGAATCTGGGCAGCAGCTTCTGGCGGTGCGTGTGGCTCACGTGCTTGGATTCCAGCGACCAGTCTCTGGGTCTTGACTGATAAGCACACAGTGCTCCTCCCTGGGCTAGCGGTGTTAACAAGAAACCCTCATAAAGTGATGAACTAGTCTCACCCTCACTCACACCCAACAACCCAGAATTTTGATTTTCTTAAGAGCAAAAAACAACCCGCTCTGATATCATGTAATTAAAGTATAAGAACACAGAAATATAAATTCCTTATTATGACATTCATCAAATATAAGGATATATATACAAGTATAGGAGACCTAATTTAGGAATAAAAATCTCCTACAATCAGCCTATATATTTGTTTCTTATTCTAAATATATCAGCCTCTATATTTACTTCCTATTCTAAATATCTCTCAATTGGAACAACAAAACCCCAAACTCGAGGAGAAATTCCCAGAAATGGAATACACAGACTCTTCAAGCTTCATTGAGAGTCAATAAGGATTGAAAGATATAAGCCACCAAAGGTACGACCGAATCTTGGAGAGTCAATAGAAAGATGAATTCAGTTGTTGTCTGAAGGGTGTTTAAGGCTAAGCAAGTAAATAAAACCTGTGGTTTTTAGCCACTGGTCTCCTTGGAGAAATGAACCACCTGTGAACTGAACCACTTGACTCTTACCAGTTGGCACATGGTACTCTTTTCCATTTTACTCTCTTATTAGTGTTGGCACCTGGGCCTCGGTTCCCATATTGAGCATAGTACAACGTATCCAGGTACAAATTTCCAGTACAACAGTTCTCGCACATACAGCTTCCAGGGCCTCCTTAACTAAGATGGGTACTGAGACATCCAGGAAACAGACTTAGCTGTGCAATTATTCGACTGTTTTGGATCACTAAACCAGTAGATTTATGCTTGTCAGCTCTTCCATGAGCTGTAACAGCATTCCTTTGTCCAGGATCAGGTTTTCTGATAATGATCAATGAGTTCTGAATCACAGCAGTAGCATCACCAAAGATGAAATCTACAGATCCTGAAATGGTTGGCGAATCTGAATTTGAGAACCAGAAGCATAAGTTATTTCTAGTTTATGCCATGCCTCAAGAGCCGTCTTGGCTCCAACAACTTGTGTCATAACACTCTCTGAGACAGATGAAACAATCCCACTAAGAACAAAATTGACTTACAAGAGATATAGATAGCTGTCCAAGGATTACAAGATATATACTGATCTAAAACACAACAAGACTGATCTAGATTATCACAACTAATCTTATCTTATCAGACTATTCCCTCACTGGCCAACCAGTAGACTTTTTTATTGCTTTGAAAAGGTTTTTATATCACAAATTTGAACTTCAATCCCAAAGAAGAAGCTTTTTGAGAAAATTCAACTTCAAAATTATCCAACTTAAACAAGAAACTTTGATGCCTTTGAAATGATATATTTCTAAAGCTTTCAAATTTGGAGGAGGCTCTAAAGCTTCTAATGGCTCTTCATCTCCACCTTGTTTCCTCCACTTTCCTCCACCATCTGGTAAGAGTTGAAGTTAGCAGCTGTAATAGGTACTCTGGAAACAAGCGCATCAGCTACAGCCATATTAAAAAGTTATAGTTAATGAGTATTGAGGAAAACTCTTACACTGACATTGAACAAAAACAGTTTGTTCAGCTTCCAGGATATAGATGCATGTTGCCTCATTTGGCTATTAGCTTTGCAGCATTCACTGCCAGAGTAAACATTTTGGTTATTCCCTTCATCTACTGCACGCCACTCTCTCATGATTAGCCAACTGCAACTTAAATGGGTGCAACACCATTTACAGTTCTTTGGCATGTGACTTCCAAAGAAACATCAGCACCACTTGATTCCGATCAGTTGGGCATTGTTTCTTGCACAACTTCCGAGGATTGAGTTGAAAGTTCCTGTCCTCGCTTATGTCCTGACACAAGTATTTGGTGCTGATTGAGCTTTGGGATTCAAACAGAATTGCAAGTCAAAAACATGTATGTCCTTCAAGTGGATCTTTTCTGGCTGCAAAAAGAAGCATTATTCCAAAACATTAGGCATTAAGCGCAATTTGTCATGAAACAAGTACCCCGATGGCATCTCCTTCAGCTTGAACGTGTAATGCTCCTTATGAGATTATTCCAATCTCCCACCTATTTTACGAACAAACATCGACTGGAATGAGGGATGGAATTGAAAGTTGTGCTCTTTGAAGACATCAAACAGAAACCGACTGATAAAAATCAAATGAAAAGAATAAAGAAAAGCAATGGTAGTGCATATTTAGTTGCTACAGCAGATACGGAAGTGATAAATACTTGTAAACATAAGTTTCCAGCATCTGAAAGTGAAAGTGAGCCAGGAGATCTGAATTCCTTTGGTTTCATAGTTTAGCTAATTGATCAGCAATTGCATTACCTTCTCCTCGGCATAAAAAAGGAAACTGGTGGTGAGAAATGAAGTAAAAGCCACTTAGCCTCCATGATGGTAGAGTGGAAAAATTTGCAAAAGACTCATAATGATAATTAGTTTGCATTCAAATTCAACAAAATAAGGTACCTGTTCCTGGAGAAGCAGTTTGGTAATGACACCATCATTTGATTCCAACAGAGTGAAGTGTTGAATGGAGAATTGAGAATGCAGCTGATGCCAAATCTGATATTTCATCCCCATGACAATCAGGGGATAGTTCTTCATCACAAAAATGAAAAAAAAAAAAAAAAAAAACTTTTAGCTCAAAAGAAAGAAACAAATAAATAACGAAACAGAAAACACAAATCAATTAAAAACAAAGATAATTACTTAGTGAAGACTGATGTTTGTTTTGAAGACCGTATTCGGTGGTGCTACATCGGAGGAGCCCAAATTGGGGTTTAAAAAATAAGCCCAAAAACATCAATAATAGTTAGGAGAAATTTAAAAGGAAAAGAAATTAGAGAATAATTAATTAATAAAGTGAAGAAATATTACCTTTTAATTTCTTAATTTCCTTCATAATACAGAGCTGGACAATAACGAATCCTAAGGTCGAGTGAAGTGTGTTGGGTGATGTAATGTGGCAATTCCTTCAACTTTGGACATCCCCAAAGAGACAAAATGCGAAGAGATGACATTATTGTTATTTCATCTTTTTTATAATTCCACTCTTCCCAGTGTCCCATCCAACGGAACTTCAATTCTATCAATTTGGGGAATAACATTAGTGGAGTATTCATAGCATCACCAGCACCACCATCCATCCCAAGAAATTCACCTCCTACTTTTTTAACACTCCAAAAATGCCTAATTTCAAGAGATTCAAGAGAAGGCAATTTTCCCAATGCAGGCAATTGCTCACAGTTCATCCAATCATCAAGAACAAGCTTTCTAAGAGAATTCAGCTTTAACGTTATCCAACTTGCACTAGAAATTTTGATGCCTTGGTAATAACATATTTCTAAATATTTCAAATTTGGAGGAGGCTCTAAAGCTTCTAATAACTCTTCATCTCCTCCTTCTTCCCTCCACTCTCCTCCACCTTCATCTTCTTCACTAAAAAGGATATCCAATTCAGAGAGGTGTTTTTTAGCCTTCATTTGTGCCTGCTTAGCTTCTTCCACATCTACATCTGCCTTGTGCTGTCTCCTCCAATTTATGCTCAAATAACCACCAAGGTTATTCAGGTTTTCCACATCTCTAAGAGACAGTGATGCTTCTTCTTCTTGTTCATCATCAAGGCAAATGTTGAGCCAGCTTAATCTCTGAAGACCACTTAACCTACCAAGACCTTTTGTCAACCGCAGACAATCGCACCCGATATTATACAGACACCTCAAGTTGATAAGTTTTCCCATCCCTTGAGGCAACGATTCAAGACTCTCACATTCATCCAAGACTAAGGTTTGTAAATTATACAAATTATATACTGTTTCAGGCAACTTGCTTAATATTGGATTTCTGGACAAGTCGAGCTCTCGCAAATGGATCAATTTACTTATATTCAACGGAATTTCTTCAATGCAACAGTCCCTTAAGCTCAATGATCTCAAAAACATCAGTTTATTGACTATACAAGGTAAGGCCGCTTGAACCATTGAAACCACATACGTTGAGAGAAATCTGAGACTACGTAATGTTTTAAAGTTATAGACACAGCTAGGGAATGAGGCCTCTCTTTGGGCAACCACAATCACCGCATGTCGTATTTCATTAGGCTCTGCACAATAAGTACTATTGACCTCAAGGCTAACACTTTCATTTTTCATTATAGACTGACCAAAATCATGAACCAAATCATGCATCTTACAGTAACTATTGCTCTTGTCCACACCATCTTCCTCAAAATCCTGAAAGAAAGAGCGCATAGCTAAGTGCTGGAAATATTCCTCACCTGTCTCCATCATATCCTTACTTCTCGTTGACCTAAGATAACCTTGACTCATCCACATCCCAATCAATTCTCTTTTACTCATCCTGTGGTCCTTAGGGAAGATGACACAATACAAAAAGCATTGTTTCGGTGCTGAGGATAAGTCATAATAACTTAACAACAATGGGGCTAAAACACCTCTTTCAACTTCCTCTACTTCCCACAATTCACTATCTAAGACTTTTTGCCCACTCCTCTACAGAATCTTTACACCTCAAAAGACCTCCTATTGTCTTTACAGCAAGAGGCAAACCCTTACACCTAGCAACAATTTTTCTACCAATTTCTACTAGACTACTATTGTACTGCATATTAGTACTTTCCAAGAATACAAGTTGACTAAATAGGGACCAGCATTCCTCATTGGACAACAATCCAAGTCGGATAATGTGGTCTTTATGCCCCATAATTTCTGCAACTTTCTGGCTACGTGTAGTTACCAGAACTTTGCTTCCTGAGGAACCACACCTGAGAAATTCTTCTATTCGTCCCCACTTGTTGCTGTCTTCATTCCAAACGTCATCCAGAACAAGTAGGAATTTTTTCCCCTCAATGCATTGTTGAATTTTTCGCACTATGCTTTGCAATTCAACAACATTTGAGGCAGCATCCGGCTGAACGGATTCAAGGATCGCCTTGGCAATCCTGTGCTCATCAAATGGATCCGAGACACAAACCCATATTCTTGTATCAAAATGGGACTTTACCCTATCTTCGTTATAAACTAGTTTGGCGAGAGTTGTTTTTCCAATCCCTCCCATCCCTACTACAGAGATGACATGAGGGTTTGGTGTTTCACTACTCTCAGCCAACAACAAGTTTATCACTTTATTTTCATCAGGCTCTCTACCTTTTACCTCAGCGATATTGACAACAGAGGTGGTCATAACTCTTTCAACTTGTTCATTCCCTTTTATTAATAGAAACCTATATCTATCTTTCTCTCTGGCAATGAAATCTAGACTTTCAGTTAGCTCCTTTATCTTGACAGCAATGTCATGACGGAAACCGACTTCACGAAAGCAAAAGCAAAAGGACAGGGACGAAAGACCATACCTTACTTCTTTTTGGCTTGAGCGCATATTCATATTCATCTCCTTCAATTTTTGATTTCAGAATTTCAGTGCTCCACTCTTCCAACACATCATCAATGTCGTATGATATGTTTTTGAGCCTTTGGAGCCATAGTTTGACTGTTTCCTCCTTCAGCTGCCTCTTCTCTGCATCAATGAGCACAGCATGGATGGATCGGAGATTGTCAGTGAGCATTTTCACCTCTTTCTTGACACCAACAACAAGCTTAAACTTTTGCTCTGCCTCACTAAAAATGCCAGAAATCAGCATCTCCAATACTTTGGAAACGAGTACTTCAGCCACAGCCATATTCAGAGGGGAATGGCTGCTAGTACTGATAAGGGTAAGAAAGGTGGGATTGAAATTTAAAGGGTCTCTTGGATTGGAAGGAAGCAGCAGATTTTTTGAGAAAGGAAAGAAGCTCAAGTATATGGAAGGATAATAAATATTGAAAACTGCATGGACATTTATAATGCAGGAAAGCTTAGGAATTTTTTCTATCACTTGATGCCAAAGCAACGGATTTCTTTGGTTGTGATTTGGGTTATATTTATTTATTTACTTGCCCTTTTTCATATTCTGTAGAATTAGTAATGCTAAAGTTTTCAACTGAATAATTTTTTGAAATAAGAATATGATTCATTGCCTGGGATCCACGTAAAGGATAATCTTTTCTTCATGCTGGAGTTCTGCTTCTATTAAATTTATATTAATTGAATTTTCAATTAAGATAATATTCAACCAATAAGTAAAATTTATAAAATTTGCATCAGACAAGGTTAGATTATTTTAAGTTAATTTATGAAGGATTCTAAATCTTTATTGTTTCCAGTTATTCATTGTTGCAATTGATGCACTTAAAGTTGTGATTGCGAATTTAACAACAGCATTGAATGAAGTTGTCAAGCACTTGATAATTATCAACAACTGATAGTATAGTTTGATCCACGCTGCCATCAGCAATAAAAGACGAGTTGTTTTCGGCAGGTTGGAATGAGAATTTGACATTAGCAACCTTGATGAGTATGTTGCTGTTGACAACAGGCCAAAAATGGGGCTAAAAGTTAAAACAGAGAGCACTATAATTCAAAGAGAAGTCAGGTCTAAAGACTGAAAATGGCTGATTGCATTATTTTTAGTTATGAAATTTGAGGAAAAAAATATTTGGACCAATAAAAAATTCTTGTTGATCTTAAGAGTTATATATCAAGAGATTGTGTAAACCAGACATTCTTATTATCATGCAGCTGATGGCAAATTGGGTGTTTTCTTCATCACATGCCTTAACCAATTAAAAGTAAAAGAAGCAAACTGATTGCTTATTACTTCCAAATTAAACGACTAAAAATGGCTATGTTTGTTAAAATTTTGTGACCATATCACTTGCGTCAACGGAGGTATGACCATTTTTTTTTTTGGGCCATACTGGTATTGGCAGTATGACCCTTTTCATTTTTTTATTTTGGCCAATTTTTTTAAAAATTTTTAATTTTTATTTTAATTTTAATTTCAATTTTTTATTTTTTATTTTTTATTGGATAATAATAATAATAATAATAATAATAATAATAATAATAATAATAATGATGTTAAAAATTAAAAAAAACAAAAAATATAATATTATTATAATTATGATATATTGTGTTTAATATTATTATAATAATTAATCATAATCATTATAAAATTTTAGTGTCAAAAATTAGGCCATAATGGTCATTTCAATGTATAAAAGCCATAAAGATCAAAGACAATACATGCAAATTTATGCACACACATGAAATGATAATAATAATAATAATAATAATAATAATAATAACAATAATAACAACAACAATAATAATAATAATAATAATAATAATAATAATAATAATTATTATTATTATTATTATTATAGAATTATAATGTCAAAATTAGGCCATAATGATCATTTCAATGTATAAAAGCTGTAAAGGTCAAAGACAATCCATGTAAATTTATGCACACACATGAAATAATAATAATAATAATAATAATAATAATGATGATGAGATGATGTTAAAGTTAAAAAACAAAAAATATATTATTATTATAATTATGATATATTATTTTTAATATTATTATAATTAATTAATCATAATCATTATAAAATTATGATAAAAAAATTAGGTCATAATGATCATTTCAATACATAAAAGTCATAAAGGCCAATAACAATTTATGCAAATTCATGCATACATATGAAATAATTTTTTTAAAACTACCATAATTTGAAAAAAGAATTTTTATATACTATAATTAGGTAAATAGCCCGGCAAATTCATGCATGGATTCGGGTCATAAACGGGTTCAATATGTTTAAAAACACGAATAAAATCGTGTCTAAACGGATTGAACTCGCCTAACTCGTTTAGATATGTATAGACACGTTTATTAAACAGGTCACACGATTAACCTGTAATCTGTTTAAACACGTTTATTAAATAGGTTACACAATTAATCTGTAACCCGTTTTAAACACGTATAAATCTATTTGAATATAGATATATATATATACCAAGACGACCAAGGATCTAAGGGTACTGTAGTAGGTGTATCACAATGTAGAAATCTAAGGGTACTGTAGCAGGTGTATCACAATGTAGAAATGCATAATGCAGAAATGTTCACTGTGCACGATCTCATGTTCCAATCACAAACTGGAGGTTACCGCACCAAAATGCAAATAGGATTTCACAGAGTTTCTGATGTGCAGGATCCTAATTCCTTAGGCAAGCACAGAGCATACGTTCTATTACTTAAATAACTAAAAGTGAAAATTGTAGAAGATAAAAGAAAGCTTTAAAGAAAATAAATAAAAGATATTAAAACAATAGAGAGCATTGAAACTTAAACTTACGAGAGTTTGTTATATAAAAGTCCTTTATATTCCAAGTAGAGGGAGATAAAATGGTTCAAATATTCATAACGCAGAGGGTTTACAGAAATCTCTTTATACATATATATATTTTGTTACTAAAGAATTACAAATTTCTTAAGAAATCTTTCAGAAAGTAGAGAGGAAGAAGGAGATAGAAGGAGTCTTTCCTAAAATTTTCTTTTTCTTTTTGCCAAAAAGTTCTCTGCCCTTCTTAGCAAGAGGAGGGTTCCTTATATAGAGGACGAAGGCCTTGTAAGCATATGGAGAACAGGACGAGTGGGGTACAGAGGAGAGTGAATTCTGAAAGGAATCAAGGTGACTTGTTTTATACTGCCTGCCAACTATCTTTCACAACCACCACCATGTGACTTGAAATAATTATTGATTATTTTGTCCTGATAGTGGAAAGTGGGTTCCCCATCCTTGAGGGGGAATAAAGAGAAGTGGGGATAGCAGTTAAAGGTGGAGCCGAGTAGGTATTTGACATATTAGCTGAATTTTCCTGAAGGCTGTCTGAGAAGGTCCCATTCAAGAGAAGAATAAGTTCCTACCAAAAGGAAAATATATTAAAATACTTTTTTTTTTTTACTTTACCCTAACTTTTGCATGGGCCGCCTTATACAAGGTTTTCAACCCATCGGGCTTATAATTACAACTACAGACATATATTTACAAACAAAATATTTACAAATAAAGAGGTCCTATAAGCTTTTGGGCTATGGGCCTTTGGGCTTAATAGGAGAGAGAATCCCAAAAAAATTATCCTCATTGTCAATACCCAAATCGATTAAAGGTTCTGAGTTTTCAGAGCTGCTGGATAATGTTGTAGAGGAAGAGGCTTCGCACTGATAGAGCTGCTGCATAATCTTGAAATATTCTTCTTTAGTTTTGGCAGCTGTAAGGAGGGCACTAACATAGGACTTTTGAGCCAGAAAGGAGGTTTTGTGCCAAGTTCTGAGATTCAGAAGATCTAAGGAAACCTTGCTATTGGAGCCAAGAGGAGACAACAGATTGGGAGATCTTATTTATTTTATTATAAGAGTTCCACCATTTGACCTTGAGTCTTCTCTGAAGAACTATAATACCATTGTTAAAACAAAAGTCAAGGTACCATTGAGTTACCTAAGGGACAAAGAATTTAGAGCAATAGAGGGTAAGGAAGGTGAATTTCTTTTCAGGTTGGGAAAGGTCTATAATGGGAGCAAAAAAAGGTTAAAAACCCTAATGAATTTCAGAGGGAAGAATATCAGGGATTGGGTCCATAGTTATTCCACCATCTGGCGAACCATGCAGGAAACTCAGAAATATTAGCATGATCACTTAGGAAGAATAACCAAGAATGGGTATTAAAATGGTTTTGGATAAGGAAGGTGTTAAACCATGCCTGTTCATAATCCCAATATGAGTATGTACGACAAAAGTCTAACTTTGCTGAGAAATTTACAAGGAAAGTTTTGGGTTTAAAGAGTTCTTGTCCCCAAGCAGAAGGGTGGAGGACTTTAAGAATTTTACAGGTTGAGTAAGAAGGTTTGGGGTATCCTTTATGGTAAAAAGTGTTTGAATCCAGTAACTTCCAAAACAGTTTGATAATATTCTTAGGGTTTTTGAAAGATCCCAAGGTTTGAAAAAACCAATTTAGAGGAAAATGATTTTGTATAGTCAAAAATAGGTGTTTA
>CANTUR010001219.1:0-65365 GCA_947683625.1 Mallotus nudiflorus
TATAGCGATCTGTCTTTGGGCCCAAAAACCCATGTTTAGGCCCATGGATTTGATAGAGTTGGCTTGGGCACTTGGGCTTCAAATGGACGTTCGTGGCGCATTGGTCGACCCACGGGGCCCACAATATATCAAATCGAAGCTGACTCAGAGGGCTATAGAGCGGGCCCCAAAGCCCATCAATAGCGTTTTGTCTTTAGGCCCAAAAACCCATGTTTAGGCCCATGGATTTGATAGAGTTGGCTTGTGCACTTGGGCTTCAAATGGACGTTCGTGGCGGCATCGGTTGACCCACGGGGCCCACAATACATCAAATCGAAGCTGACTCAGAGGGCTATGATGGACGCTACAAACTGCACCTGTAGCGGTTGAACTTCGGGCCCAAAAACCCATGTTTTCGGGGCCCAAAAACCTAAGTTTAGGCCCATGGATTTGATTGTGGGCTTGCGCACTTGGGCTTCAAATGGACGTTCGTGGCGACGTCGGTTGACCCACGGGGCCCACAATATATCAAATCGAAGCTGACTCAGAGGGCTATAGTGCGGGCCCCAAAGCCCATCTATAGCGATTTGTCTTTGGGCCCAAAAACCCATATTTAGGCCCATGGATTTGATAGAGTGGGCTTGGGCACCTGGGCTTCAAATGGACGTTCTTGGCGGCAGGGTCAACCCATGGGGCCCATAATATATCAAATCGAAGCTGACTCAGAGGGCGATAGTGCGGGCCATAAAGCCCATCTATAGCGATTTGTCTTTGGGCCCAAAAACCCATGTTTAGGCCCATGGATTTGATAGAGTGGCTTGGGCACTTGGGCTTCAAATGGAGGTTCGTGCCGGAATGGGGTCGACCCACGGGGCCCACAATATATCAAATCAAAGCTGACTCAGAGGGCTATAGAGCGGGGCCCCAAAGCCCATCTATAGCGTTTTGTCTTTGGGCCCAAAAACCCATGTTTAGGCCCATGGATTTGATAGAGTGGGCTTGCGCACTTGGGCTTCAAATGGACGTTCGTGGCGGCATCGGTTGACCCACGGGGGCCCATAATATATCAAATCGAAGCTGACTCAGAGGGCTATAATGGGTGCTACAAACTATGTCTGTAGCGGTTGAACTTCGGGCCCAAAAACCCATGTTTTCGGGCCCAAAAACCTAAGTTTAGGCCATGGATTTGAATGTGGGCTTGCGCACTTGGGCTTCAAATGGACGTTCGTGGAGGGCGTCGGTTGACCCACGGTGCCCACAATATATCAAATCGAAGCTGACTCAGAGGGCTATAGTGCGGGCCACAAAGCCCATCTATAGCGATTTGTCTTTGGGCCCAAAAACCCATGTTTAGGCCCATGGATTTGATAGAGTTGGCTTGGGCACTTGGGCTTCAAATGGACGTTCGTGGCGGCATGGGTCGACCCACGGGGCCCACAATATATCAAATCGAAGCTGACTCAGAGGGCTATGATGGACGCTACAAACTGCATCTATAGCGGTTGAACTTCGGGCCTAAAAAACCCATGTTTTTGGGCCCAAAAACCTAAGTTTAGGCCCATGGATTTAATTGTGGGCTTGCGCACTTGGGCTTCAAATGGACGTTCGTGGTGACGTCGGTTGACCCACGGGGCCCACAATATATCAAATCGAAGCTGACTCAGAGGGCTATAGTGTGGGCCCCAAAGCCCATCTATAGCGATTTGTCTTTGGGCCCAAAAACCCATATTTAGGCCCATGGATTTGATAGAGTGGGCTTGGGCACCTGGGCTTCAAATGGACGTTCTTGGCGGCATGGATCAACCCATGGGGCCCATAATATATCAAATCAAAGCTGACTCAGAGGGCTATAGAGCGGGCCCCAAAGCCCATCAATAGCATTTTGTCTTTGGGCCCAAAAACCCATGTTTAGGCTCATGGATTTGATAGAGTGGGCTTGT
Source organism: Mallotus nudiflorus (assembly GCA_947683625.1). Taxonomy (NCBI): domain Eukaryota; kingdom Viridiplantae; phylum Streptophyta; class Magnoliopsida; order Malpighiales; family Euphorbiaceae; genus Mallotus; species Mallotus nudiflorus. The sequence goes on from CANTUR010001219.1 coordinate 1,920, forward strand.
GCACTTGGGCTTCAAATGGACGTTCGTGGCGGCATCGGTTGACCCACGGGGCCCACAATATATCAAATCGAAGCTGACTCAGAGGGCTATGATGGACCGCTACAAACTGCATCTATAGCGGTTGAACTTCGGGCCTAAAAACCCATGTTTTCGGGCCCAAAAACCTAAGTTTAGGCCCATGGATTTGATTGTGGCTTGCGCACTTGGGCTTCAAATGGACGTTCGTGGTGACGTCGGTTGACCCACGGGGCCCACAATATATCAAATCGAAGCTGACTCAGAGGGCTATAGTGTGGGCCCCAAAGCCCATCTATAGCGATTTGTCTTTGGGCCCAAAAACCCATATTTAGGCCCCATGGATTTGATAGAGTGGGCTTGGGCACCTGGGCTTCAAATGGACGTTCTTGGCGGCATGGATCAACCCATGGGGCCCATAATATATCAAATCAAAGCTGACTCAGAGGGCGATAGTGCGGGCCATAAAGCCCATCTATAGCGATTTGTCTTGGGCCCAAAAACCCATGTTTAGGCCCATGGATTTGATAGAGTGGGCTTGGGCACTTGGGCTTCAAATGGACGTTCATGGCGGTATGGGTCGACCCACGGGGGCCCATAATATATCAAATCGAAGCTGACTCAGAGGGCTATAGAGCGGACCCCAAAGCCCATCTATAGCATTTTGTCTTTGGGCTCAAAAACCCATGTTTAGGCCCATGGATTTGATAGAGTGGGCTTGCGCACTTGGGCTTCAAATGGGACGTTCGTGCGGCATCGGTTGACCCACGGGGCCCATAATATATCAAATCGAAGCTGACTCAGAGGGCTATAATGGGCGCTACACACTGCATCTGTAGCGGTTGAACTCCGGGCCCAAAAACCCATGTTTTCGGGCCAAAAACCTAAGTTTAGGCCCATGGATTTGAATGTGGGCTTGCGCACTTGGGCTTCAAAACGACGTTCGTGGCGGCGTCGGTTGACCCACGGGGCCCATAATATATCAAATCGAAGCTGACTGAGAGGGCTATAGTGCGGCCACAAAGCCCATCTATAGCGATCTGTCTTTGGGCCCAAAAACCCATGTTTAGGCCCATGGATTTGATAGAGTTGGCTTGGGCACTTGGGCTTCAAATGGACGTTCGTGGCGGCATTGGTCGACCCACGGGGCCCACAATATATCAAATCGAAGCTGACTCAGAGGGGCTATAGAGCGGGCCCCAAAGCCCATCAATAGCGTTTTGTCTTTAGGCCCAAAAACCCATGTTTAGGCCCATGGATTTGATAGAGTTGGCTTGTGCACTTGGGCTTCAAATGGACGTTCGTGGCGGCATCGGTTGACCCACGGGGCCCACAATACATCAAATCGAAGCTGACTCAGAGGGCTATGATGGACGCTACAAACTGCACCTGTAGCGGTTGAACTTCGGGCCCAAAAAACCCATGTTTTCGGGCCCAAAAACCTAAGTTTAGGCCCATGGATTTGATTGTGGGCTTGCGCACTTGGGCTTCAAATGGTCGTTCGTGGCGACGTCGATTGACCCACGGGGCCCATAATATATCAAATCGAAGCTGACTCAGAGGGCTATAGTGCGGGCCCCAAAGCCCATCTATAGCGATTTGTCTTTGGGCCCAAAAACCCATATTTAGGCCCATGGATTTGATAGAGTGGGCTTGGGCACTTGGGCTTCAAATGGACGTTCTTGGCGGCATGGGTCAACCCATGGGGCCCATAATATATCAAATCGAAGCTGACTCAGAGGGCGATAGTGCGGGCCATAAAGCCCATCTATAGCGATTTGTCTTTGGGCCCAAAAACCCATGTTTAGGCCCATGGATTTGATAGAGTGGGCTTGGGCACTTGGGCTTCAAATGGACGTTCGTGGCGGCATCGGTTGACCCACGGGGCCCACAATATATCAAATCGAAGCTGACTCAGAGGGCTATGATGGACGCTACAAACTGCATCTATAGCGGTTGAACTTCGGCCTAAAAACCCATGTTTTCGGGCCCAAAAAACCTAAGTTTAGGCCCATGGATTTGATTGTGGCTTGCGCACTTGGGCTTCAAATGGACGTTCGTGGTGACGTCGGTTGACCCACGGGGCCCACAATATATCAAATCGAAGCTGACTCAGAGGGCTATAGTGTGGGCCCCAAAGCCCATCTATAGCGATTTGTCTTTGGGCCCAAAAACCCATATTTAGGCCCATGGATTTGATAGAGTGGGCTTGGGCACCTGGGCTTCAAATGGACGTTCTTGGCGGCATGGATCAACCCATGGGGCCCATAATATATCAAATCAAAGCTGACTCAGAGGGCGATAGTGCGGGCCATAAAGCCCATCCATAGCGATTTGTCTTTGGGCCCAAAAACCCAAGTTTAGGCCCATGGATTTGATAGAGTGGGCTTGGGCACTTGGGCTTCAAATGGACGTTCATGGCGGTATGGGTCGACCCACGGGGCCCATAATATATCAAATCGAAGCTGACTCAGAGGGCTATAGAGCGGACCCCAAAGCCCATCTATAGCATTTTGTCTTTGGGCCCAAAAACCCATGTTTAGGCCCATGGATTTGATAGAGTGGGCTTGCGCACTTGGGCTTCAAATGGACGTTCGTGGCGGCATCGGTTGACCCACGGGGCCCATAATATATCAAATCGAAGCTGACTCAGAGGGCTATAATGGGCGCTACACAATGCATCTGTAGCGGTTGAACTCCGGGCCCAAAAACCCATGTTTTCGGGCCCAAAAACCTAAGTTTAGGCCCATGGATTTGAATGTGGGCTTGCGCACTTGGGCTTCAAAACGACGTTCGTGGCGGCGTCGGTTGACCCACGGGGCCCACAATATATCAAATCGAAGCTGACTGAGAGGGCTATAGTGCGGGCCACAAAGCCCATCTATAGCGATCTGTCTTTGGGCCCAAAAACCCATGTTTAGGCCCATGGATTTGATAGAGTTCGCTTGGGCACTTGGGCTTCAAATGGACGTTCGTGGCGGCATTGGTCGACCCACGGGGCCCACAATATATCAAATCGAAGCTGACTAAGAGGGCTATAGAGCGGGCCCCAAAGCCCATCAATAGCGTTTTGTCTTTAGGCCCAAAAACCCATGTTTAGGCCCATGGATTTGATAGAGTTGGCTTGTGCACTTGGGCTTCAAATGGACGTTCGTGGCGGCATCGGTTGACCCTCGGGGCCCACAATACATCAAATCGAAGCTGACTCAGAGGGCTATGATGGACGCTACAAACTGCACCTGTAGCGGTTGAACTTCGGGCCCAAAAACCTAAGTTTAGGCCCATGGATTTGATTGTGGGCTTGCGCACTTGGGCTTCAAATGGACGTTCGTGGCGACGTCGATTGACCCACGGGGCCCATAATATATCAAATCGAAGCTGACTCAGAGGGCTATAGTGCGGGCCCCAAAGCCCATCTATAGCGATTTGTCTTTGGGCCCAAAAACCCATATTTAGGCCCATGGATTTATAGAGTGGGCTTGGGCACTTGGGCTTCAAATGGACGTTCTTGGCGGCATGGGTCAACCCATGGGGCCCATAATATATCAAATCGAAGCTGACTCAGAGGGCGATAGTGCGGGCCATAAAGCCCATCTATAGCGATTTGTCTTTGGGCCCAAAAACCCATGTTTAGGCCCATGGATTTGATAGAGTGGGCTTGGGCACTTGGGCTTCAAATGGACGTTCGTGGCGGAATGGGTCGACCCACGGGGCCCACAATATATCAAATCGAAGCTGACTCAGAGGGCTATAGAGCGGGCCCCAAAGCCCATCTATAGCATTTTGTCTTTGGGCCCAAAAACCCATGTTTAGGCCCATGGATTTGATAGAGTGGGCTTGCGCACTTGGGCTTCAAATGGACGTTCGTGGCGGCATCGGTTGACCCACGGGGCCCATAATATATCAAATCGAAGCTGACTCAGAGGGCTATAATGGGCGCTACACACTGCATCTGTAGTGGGTTGAACATCGGGCCCAAAAACCTAAGTTTAGGCCCATGGATTTGAATGTGGGCTTGCGCACTTGGGCTTCAAATGGACGTTCGTGGCGGCGTCGGTTGACCCACGGGGCCCACAATATATCAAATCGAAGCTGACTCAGAGGGCTATAGTGCGGGCCATAAAGCCCATCTATAGCGATTTGTCTTTGGGCCCAAAAACCCATGTTTAGGCCCATGGATTTGATAGAGTTGGCTTGGGCACTTGGGCTTCAAATGGACGTTCGTGGCGGCATGGGCCGACCCACGGGGCCCACAATATATCAAATCGAAGCTGACTCAGAGGGCTATAATGGACGCTACAAACTGCATCTGTAGCGGTTGAACTTCGGGTCCAAAAACCCATGTTTTCGGGCCCAAAAACTTAAGTTTAGGCCCATGGATTTGATTGTGGGCTTGCGCACTTGGGCTTCAAATGGACGTTCGTGGCGACGTCGGTTGACCCACGGGGCCCACAATATATTAAATCGAAGCTGACTCAGAGGGCTATAGTGCGGGCCCCAAAGCCCATCTATAGCGATTTGTCTTTGGGCCCAAAAACCCATATTTAGGCCCATGGATTTGATAGAGTGGGCTTGGGCACCTGGGCTTCAAATGGACGTTCTTGGCGGCATGGGTCAACCCATGAGGCCTATAATATATCAAATCGAAGCTGACTCAGAGGGCGATAGTGCGGGCCATAAGCCCATCTATAGCGATTTGTCTTTGGGCCCAAAAACCCATGTTTAGGCCCATGGATTTGATAGAGTGGGCTTGGGGCACTTGGGCTTCAAATGGACGTTCGTGGCGGCATGGGTCGACCCACGGGGCCCACAATATATCAAATCGAAGCTGACTCAGAGGGCTATAGAGCGGGGCCCCAAAGCCCATCTATAGCGTTTTGTCTTTGGGCCCAAAAACCCATGTTTAGGCCCATGGATTTGATAGAGTGGGCTTGCGCACTTGGGCTTCAAATGGACGTTCGTGGCGGCATCGGTTGACCCACGGGGCCCATAATATATCAAATCGAAGCTGACTCAGAGGGCTATAATGGGCAATATAAACTGCGTCTGTAGCAGTTGAACTTCGGGCCCAAAAACCCATGTTTTCGGGCCCAAAAACCTAAGTTTAGGCCCATGGATTTGAATGTGGGCTTGCGCACTTGGGCTTCAAATGGACGTTCGTGGCGGCGTCGGTTGACCCACGGGGCCCACAATATATCAAATCGAAGCTGACTCAAAGGGCTATAGTGTGGGACACAAAGCCCATCTATAGCGATTTGTCTTTGGGCCCAAAAACCCATGTTTAGGCCCATGGATTTGATAGAGTTGGCTTGGGCACTTGGGCTTCAAATGGACGTTCGTGGCGGCATGGGTCGACCCACGGGGCCCATAATATATCAAATTGAAGCTGAGTCAGAGGGCTATAGAGCGGGCCCCAAAGCCCATCAATAGCGTTTTGTCTTTGGCCCAAAAACCCATGTTTAGGCCCATGGATTTGATAGAGTGGGCTTGTGCACTTGGGCTTCAAATGGACGTTCGTGGCGGGCATCGGTTGACCCACGGGGCCCACAATATATCAAATCGAAGCTGACTCAGAGGGCTATGATGGACGCTACAAACTGCATCTATAGCGGTTGAACTTCGGGCCTAAAAACCCATGTTTTCGGGCCCAAAAACCTTAGTTTAGGCCCATGGATTTGATTGTGGGCTTGCGCACTTGGGCTTCAAATGGACGTTCGTGGTGACGTCGGTTGACCCACGGGGGCCCACAATATATCAAATCGAAGCTGACTCAGAGGGCTATAGTACGGGCCCCAAAGCCCATCTATAGCGATTTGTCTTTGGGCCCAAAAACCCATATTTAGGCCCATGGATTTGATAGAGTGGGCTTGGGCACCTGGGCTTTAAATGGACGTTCTTGGCGGCATGGATCAACCCATGGGGCCCCGTAATATATCAAATCGAAGCTGACTCAGAGGGCGATAGTGCGGGCCATAAAGCCCATCTATAGCGATTTGTCTTTGGGCCCAAAAACCCATGTTTAGGCCCATGGATTTGATAGAGTGGGCTTGGGCACTTGGGCTTCAAATGGACGTTCGTGGCGGAATGGGTCGACCCACGGGGCCCATAATATATCAAATCGAAGCTGACTCAGAGGGCTATAGAGCGGGCCCCAAAGCCCATCTATAGCGTTTTGTCTTTGGGCCCAAAAACCCATGTTTAGGCCCATGGATTTGATAGAGTGGGCTTGCGCACTTGGGCTTCAAATGACGTTCGTGGCGGCATCGGTTGACCCACGGGGCCCATAATATATCAAATCGAAGCTGACTCAGAGGGCTATAATGGGCGCTACACACTGCATCTGTAGCGGTTGAACTCCGGGCCCAAAAACCCATGTTTTCGGGCCCAAAAACCTAAGTTTAGGCCCATGGATTTGAATGTGGGCTTGCGCACTTGGGCTTCAAATCGACGTTCGTAGGCGGCGTCGGTTGACCCACGGGGCCCACAATATATCAAATCGAAGCTGACTGAGAGGGCTATAGTACGGGCCACAAAGCCCATCTATAGCGATTTGTCTTTGGGCCCAAAAACCCATGTTTAGGCCCATGGATTTGATAGAGTTGGCTTGGGCACTTGGGCTTCAAATGGACGTTCGTGGCGGCATGGGTCGACCCACGGGGCCCACAATATATCAAATCGAAGCTGACTCAGAGGGCTATAGAGCGGGCCCCAAAGCCCATCAATAGCGTTTTGTCTTTGGGCCCAAAAACCCATGTTTAGGCCCATGGATTTGATAGAGTTGGCTTGTGCACTTGGGCTTCAAATGGACGTTCGTGGCGGCATCGGTTGACCCACGGGGGCCCACAATACATCAAATCGAAGCTGACTCAGAGGGCTATGATTGACGCTACAAACTGCATCTGTAGCGATTGAACTTCGGGCCCAGAAACCTAAGTTTAGGCCCATGGATTTGATTGTGGGCTTGCGCACTTGGGCTTCAAATGGACGTTCGTGGCGACGTCGATTGACCCACGGGGCCCACAATATATCAAATCGAAGCTGACTCAGAGGGCTATAGTGCGGGCCCCAAAGCCCATCTATAGCGATTTGTCTTTGGGCCCAAAAACCCATATTTAGGCCCATGGATTTGATAGAGTGGGCTTGGGCACCTGGGCTTCAAATGGACGTTCTTGGCGGCATGGGTCAACCCATGGGGCCCATAATATATCAAATCGAAGCTGACTCAGAGGGCGATAGTGCAGGCCATAAAGCCCATCTATAGCGATTTGTCTTTGGGCCCAAAAACCCATGTTTAGGCCCATGGATTTGATAGAGTGGGCTTGGGCACTTGGGCTTCAAATGGACGTTCGTGGCGGAATGGGTCGACCCACGGGGCCCACAATATATCAAATCGAAGCTGACTCAGAGGGCTATAGAGCGGGCCCTAAAGCCCATCTATAGCGTTTTGTCTTTGGGCCCAAAAACCCATGTTTAGGCCCATGGATTTGATAGAGTGGGCTTGCGCACTTGGGCTTCAAATGGACGTTCGTGGCGGCATCGGTTGACCCACGGGGCCCATAATATATCAAATTGAAGCTGACTCAGAGGGCTATAATGGGCGCTACACACTGCATCTGTAGTAGTTGAACTTCGGGCCCAAAAACCCATGTTTTTCGGGGCCCAAAAACCTAAGTTTAGGCCCATGGATTTGAATGTGGGCTTGCGCACTTGGGCTTCAAATGGACGTTCGTGGCGGCGTCGGTTGACCCACGGGGCCCACAATATATCAAATCGAAGCTGACTCAGAGGGCTATAGTGCGGGCCATAAAGCCCATCTATAGCGATTTGTCTTTGGGGCCCAAAAATCCATGTTTAGGCCCATGGATTTGATAGAGTGGGCTTGGGCACTTGGGCTTCAAATGGACGTTCGTGGCGGAATGGGGTCGACCCACGGGGCCCACAATATATCAAATCGAAGCTGACTCAGAGGGCTATAGAGCGGGCCCCAAAAGCCCATCTATAGCGTTTTGTCTTTGGGCCCAAAAACCCATGTTTAGGCCCATGGATTTGATAGAGTGGGCTTGCGCACTTGGGCTTCAAATGGACGTTCGTGGCGGCATCGGTTGACCCACGGGGCCCATAATATATCAAATCGAAGCTGACTCAGAGGGCTATAATGGGCAATACAAACTGCGTCTGTAGCAGTTGAACTTCGGGCCCAAAAACCCATGTTTTCGGGCCCAAAAACCTAAGTTTAGGCCCATGGATTTGAATGTGGGCTTGCGCACTTGGGCTTCAAATGGACGTTCGTGGCGGCGTCGGTTGACCCACGAGGCCCACAATATATCAAATCGAAGCTGACTCAAAGGGCTATAGTGTGGGACACAAAGCCCATCTATAGCGATTTGTCTTTGGGCCCAAAAACCCATGTTTAGGCCCATGGATTTGATAGAGTTGGCTTGGGCACTTGGGCTTCAATGGACGTTCGTGGCGGCATGGGTCGACCCACGGGGCCCATAATATATCAAATCGAAGCTGAGTCAGAGGGCTATAGAGCGGGCCCCAAAGCCCATCAATAGCGTTTTGTCTTTGGGCCCAAAAACCCATGTTTAGGCCCATGGATTTGATAGAGTGGGCTTGTGCACTTGGGCTTCAAATGGACGTTCGTAGCGGCATCGGTTTGACCCACGGGGCCCACAATATATCAAATCGAAGCTGACTCAGAGGGCTATGATGGACGCTACAAACTGCATCTATAGCGGTTGAACTTCGGGCCTAAAAACCCATGTTTTCGGGCCCAAAAACCTAAGTTTAGGCCCATGGATTTGATTGTGGCTTGCGCACTTGGGCTTCAAATGACGTTCGTGGTGACGTCGGTTGACCCACGGGGCCCACAATATATCAAATCGAAGCTGACTCAGAGGGCTATAGTGTGGGCCCCAAAGCCCATCTATAGCGATTTGTCTTTGGGCCAAAAACCCATATTTAGGCCCATGGATTTGATAGAGTGGGCTTGGGCACCTGGGCTTCAAATGGACGTTCTTGGCGGCATGGATCAACCCATGGGGCCCATAATATATCAAATCAAAGCTGACTCAGAGGGCGATAGTGCGGGCCATAAAGCCCATCTATAGCGATTTGTCTTTGGGCCCAAAAACCCATGTTTAGGCCCATGGATTTGATAGAGTGGGCTTGGGCACTTGGGCTTCAAATGGACGTTCGTAGGCGGAATGGGTCGACCCACGGGGCCCATAATATATCAAATCGAAGCTGACTCAGAGGGCTATAGAGCGGGCCCCAAAGCCCATCTATAGCGTTTTGTCTTTGGGCCCAAAAACCCATGTTTTAGGCCCATGGATTTGATAGAGTGGCTTGCGCACTTGGGCTTCAAATGGACGTTCGTGGCGGCATCGGTTGACCCACGGGGCCCATAATATATCAAATCGAAGCTGACTCAGAGGGCTATAATGGGCGCTACACACTGCATCTGTAGCGATTGAACTTCGGCCCAAAAACCCATGTTTTCGGGCCCAAAAACCTAAGTTTAGGCCCATGGATTTGAATGTGGGCTTGCGCACTTGGGCTTCAAATGGACGTTCGAGGTGGCGTCGGTTGACCCACGGGCCCACAATATATCAAATCGAAGCTGACTCAGAGGGCTATAGTGCGGGCCACAAAGCCCATCTATAGCGATTTGTCTTTGGGCCCAAAAAACCCATGTTTAGGCCCATGATTTGATAGAGTTGGCTTGGGCACTTGGGCTTCAAATGGACGTTCGTGGCGGCATGGGTCGACCCATGGGGCCCACAATATATCAAATCGAAGCTGACTCAGAGGGCTATAGAGCGGGCCCCAAAGCCCATCAATAGCGTTTTGTCTTTGGGCCCAAAAACCCATGTTTAGGCCCATGGATTTGATAGAGTGGGCTTGTGCACTTGGGCTTCAAATGGACGTTCGTCGGCGGCATCGGTTGACCCACGGGGCCCACAATACATCAAATCGAAGCTGACTCAGAGGGCTATGATGGACGCTACAAACTGCATCTGTAGCGGTTGAACTTCGGGCCCAACAACCCATGTTTTCGGGCCCAAAAACCTAAGTTTAGGCCCATGGATTTAATTGTGGGCTTGCGCACTTGGCTTCAAATGGACGTTCGTGGCGACGTCGGTTGACCCACGGGGCCCATAATATATCAAATCGAAGCTGACTCAGAGGGCTATAGTGCGGGCCCCAAAGCCCATCTATAGCGATTTGTCTTTGGGCCCAAAAACCCATATTTAGGCCCATGGATTTGATAGAGTGGGCTTGGGCACCTGGGCTTCAAATGGACGTTCTTGGCGGCATGGGTCAACCCATGGGGCCCATAATATATCAAATCGAAGCTGACTCAGAGGGCGATAGTGCGGACCATAAAGCCCATATATAGCAATTTGTCTTTGGGCCCAAAAACCCATGTTTAGGCCCATGGATTTGATAGAGTGGGCTTTGGCACTTGGGCTTCAAATGGACGTTCGTGGCGGAATGGGTCGACCCAGGGGCCCATGATATATCAAATCGAAGCTGACTCAGAGGGCTATAGTGCGGGCCCCAAAGCCCATCTATAGCGTTTTGTCTTTGGGCCCAAAAACCCATGTTTAGGCCCATGGATTTGATAGAGTGGGCTTGCGCACTTGGGCTTCAAATGGACGTTCAAATGGACGTTCATGGCGGCATCGGTTGACCCACGGGGCCCATAATATATCAAATCGAAGCTGACTCAGAGGGCTATAATGGGCGCTACATACTGTGTCTGTAGCGGTTGAACTTCGGGCCCAAAAACCCATGTTTTCGGGCCCAAAAACCTAAGTTTAGGCCCATGGATTTGAATGTGGGCTTGCGCACTTGGGCTTCAAATGGACGTTCGTGGCGGCGTCGGTTGACCCACGGGGCCCACAATATATCAAATCGAAGCTGTCTCAGAGGGATATAGTGCGGGCCATAAAGCCCATCTATAGCGATTTGTCTTTGGGCCCAAAAACCCATGTTTAGGCCCATGGATTTGATAGAGTTGGCTTGGGCACTTGGGCTTCAAATGGACGTTCGTGGCGGCATGGGCCGACCCACGGGGCCTACAATATATCAAATCAAAGCTGACTCAGAGGGCTATAATGGACGCTACAAACTGCATCTGTAGCGGTTGAACTTCGGGCCCAAAAACCCATGTTTTCGGGCCCAAAAACCTAAGTTTAGGCCCATGGATTTGAATGTGGGCTTGCGCACTTGGGCTTTAAATGGACGTTCGTGGCGGCGTCGGTTGACCCACGGGGCCCACAATATATCAAATCGAAGCTGACTCAGGGGGCTATAGTGCGGGCCATAAAGCCCATCTATAGCGATTTGTCTTTGGGCCCAAAAACCCATGTTTAGGCCCATGGATTTGATAGAGTTGGCTTGGGCACTTGGGCTTCAAATGGACGTTCGTGGCGGCATGGGTCGACCCACGGGGCCCACAATATATCAAATCGAAGCTGACTCAGAGGGCTATAGAGCGGGCTCCAAAGCCCATCAATAGCGTTTTGTCTTTGGGCCCAAAAACCCATGTTTAGGCCCATGGATTTGATAGAGTGGGCTTGTGCACTTGGGCTTCAAATGGACGTTCGTGGCGGCATCGGTTGACCCACAGGGCCCATAATATATCAAATCGAAGCTGACTCAGAGGGCTATGATGGACGCTACAAACTGCATCTGTAGCGGTTGAACTTCGGGCCTAAAAACCCATGTTTTCGGGCCCAAAAACCTAAGTTTAGGCCCATGGATTTGATTGTGGGCTTGCGCACTTGGGCTTCAAATGGACGTTCGTGGCGACTTCGGTTGACCCACGGGGCCCACAATATATCAAATCGAAGCTGACTCAGAGGGCTATAGTGCGGGCCCCAAAGCCCATCTATAGCGATTTGTCTTTGGGCCCAAAAACCCATATTTAGGCCCATGGATTTGATAGAGTTGGCTTGGTCACCTGGGCTTCAAATGGACGTTCTTGGCGGCATGGGTCAACCCATGGGGCCCATAATATATCAAATCGAAGCTGACTCAGAGGGCGATAGTGCAGGCCATAAAGCCCATCTATAGCGATTTGTCTTTGGGCCCAAAAACCCATGTTTAGGCCCATGGATTTAATAGAGTGGGCTTGGGCACTTGGGCTTCAAATGGACGTTCGTGGCGGAATGGGTCGACCCACGGGGCCCATAATATATCAAATCGAAGCTGACTCAGAGGGCTATAATGGGCGCTACACACTGCGTCTGTAGCGGTTGAACTTCGGGCCCAAAAACCCATGTTTTCGGGCCCAAAAACCTAAGTTTAGGCCCATGGATTTGAATGTGGGCTTGCGCACTTGGGCTTCAAATGGACGTTCGTGGCGGCGTCGGTTGACCCACGGGGCCCACAATATATCAAATCGAAGCTGACTCAGAGGGCTATAGTGCGGGCCACAAAGCCCATCTATAGCGATTTGTCTTTGGGCCCAAAAACCCATGTTTAGTCCCATGGATTTGATAGAGTTGGCTTGGGCACTTGGGCTTCAAATGGACGTTCGTGGCGGAATGGGTCGACCCACGGGGCCCACAATATATCAAATCGAAGCTGACTCAGAGGGCTATAGAGCGGGCCCCAAAGCCCATCAATAGCATTTTGTCTTTGGGCCCAAAAACCCATGTTCAGGCCCATGGATTTGATAGAGTGGGCTTGTGCACTTGGGCTTCAAATGGACGTTCGTGGCGGCATCGGTTGACCCACTGGGCCTACAATATATCAAATCGAAGCTGACTCAGAGGGCTATGATGGACGCTATAAACTGCATCTGTAGCGATTGATCTTCGGGCCTAAAAACCCATGTTTTCGGGCCCAAAAACCTAAGTTTAGGCCCATGGATTTGATTGTGGGCTTGCGCTCTTGGGCTTCAAATGGACGTTCGTGGCGACGTCGGTTGACCCACGGGGCCCACAATATAACAAATCGAAGCTGACTCAGAGGGCTATAGTGCGGGCCCCAAAGCCCATCTATAGCGATTTGTCTTTGGGCCCAAAAACCCATATTTAGGCCCATGCATTTGGTAGAGTAGGCTTGGGCACCTGGGCTTCAAATGGATGTTCTTGGCGTCATGGGTCAACTCATGGGGCCCATAATATATCAAATCGAAGCTGACTCAGAGGGCGATAGTGCAGGCCATAAAGCCCATCTATAGCGATTTGTCTTTGGGCCCAAAAACCCATGTTTAGGCCCATGGATTTGATAGAGTGGGCTTGGGCACTTGGGCTTCAAATGGACGTTCGTGGCGGAATGGGTCGACCCACGGGGCCTATAATATATCAAATCGAAGCTGACTCAGAGGGCTATAGAGCGGGCCCTAAAGCCCATCTATAGCGTTTTGTCTTTGGGCCCAAAAACCCATGTTTAGGCCCATGGATTTGATAGAGTGGGCTTGCGCACTTGGGCATCAAATGGACGTTCGTGGCGGCATCGGTTGACCCACGGGGCCCATAATATATCAAATCGAAGCTAACTCAGAGGGCTATAATGGGCGCTACACACTGTGTCTGTAGCGGTTGAACTTCGGGCCCAAAAACCCATGTTTTCGGGCCCAAAAACCTAAGTTTAGGCCCATGGATTTGAATGTGGGCTTGCGCACTTGGGCTTCAAATGGACATTCGTGGCGGCGTCGGTTGACCCACGGGGCCCACAATATATCAAATCGAAGCTGACTCAGAGGGCTATAGTGCGGGCCATAAAGCCCATCTATAGCGATTTGTCTTTGGGCCCAAAAACCCATGTTTAGGCCATGGATTTGATAGAGTGGGCTTGGGCACCTGGGCTTCAAATGGACGTTCTTGCCGGCATGGCTCGACCCACGGGGCCCATAATATATCAAATCAAAGCTGACTCAGAGGGCTATAGTGCGGGCCATAAAGCCCATCTATATCGATTTGTCTTTGGGCCCAAAAACCCATGTTTAGGCCATGGCTTTGATAGAGTTGGCTTGGGCACTTGGGCTTCAAATGGACGTTCGTGGCAGCATGGGTCAACCCACGGGGTCCACAATATATCAAATCGAAGTTGACTCAGAGGGCTATAGAGCGGGCCCAAAGCCCATCTATAGCGTTTTTTCTTTGGGCCCAAAAACCCATGTTTAGGCCCATGGATTTGATAGAGTGGGCTTGCGCACTTGGGCTTCAAATGGACGTTCGTGGCGGCATCGTTTGACCCACGGGGCCCATAATATATCAAATCGAAGCTGACTCAGAGGGCTATAATGGGCGCTACACACTGCATCTGTAGCGGTTGAACTTCGGGCCCAAAAACCCATGTTTTCAAGCCCAAAAACCTAAGTTTAGGCCCATGGATTTGAATGTGGGCTTGCGCACTTGGGCTTCAAATGGACGTTCGTGGCGGCGTCGGTTGACCCACGGGGCCCATAATATATCAAATCGAAGCTGACTCAGAGGGCTATAATGGGCGCTACACACTATGTTTGTAGCGGTTGAACTTCGGGCCCAAAAACCCATGTTTTCGGGCCCAAAAACCTAGTTTAGGCCCATGGATTTGAATGTGGGCTTGCGCACTTGGGCTTCAATGGACGTTCGTGGCGGCGTCGGTTGACCCACGGGGCCCACAATATATCAAATCGAAGCTGACTCAGAGGGCTATAGTACGGGCCACAAAGCCCATCTATAGCGATTTCTCTTTGGGCCCAAAAACCCATGTTTAGGCCCATGGATTTGATAGAGTTGGCTTGGGCACTTGGGCTTCAAATGGACGTTCGTGGCGGCATGGGTCGACCCGCGGGGCCCACAATATATCAAATCGAAGCTGACTCAGAGGGCTATAGAGCGGGCCCCAAAGCTCATCTATAGCGTTTTGTCTTTGGGCCCAAAAACCCATGTTTAGGCCCATGGATTTGATAGAGTGGGCTTGCGCACTTGGGCTTCAATGGACGTTCGTGGCGGTATCGGTTGACCCACGGGGCCCATAATATATCAAATCGAAGCTGACTCAGAGGGCTATAATGGGCGCTACACACTGCGTCTGTAGCGGTTGAACTTCGGGCCCAAAAAACCCATGTTTTCGGGCCCAAAAACCTAAGTTTAGGCCCATGGATTTGAATGTGGGCTTGCGCACTTGGGCTTCAAATGGACGTTCGTGGCGGCGTCGGTTGACCCACGGGGGCCAACAATATATCAAATCGAAGCTGACTCAGAGGGCTATAGTGTGGGCCACAAAGCCCATCTATAGCGATTTGTCTTTGGGCCCAAAAACCCATGTTTAGGCCCATGGATTTAATAGAGTTGGCTTGGTCACTTGGGCTTCAAATGGACATTCGTGGCGCATCGGTCGATCCACGGGGCCCACAATATATCAAATCGAAGCTGACTCAGAGGGCTATAGAGCGGGCCCCAAAGCCCATCAATAGCGTTTTGTCTTTGGGCCCAAAAACCCATGTTTAGGCCCATGGATTTGATAGAGTGGGCTTGTGCACTTGGGGGTTCAAATGGACGTTCGTGGCGGCATCGGTTGACCCACGGGGCCCACAATATATCAAATCGAAGCTGACTCAGAGGGCTATGATGGACGCTACAAACTGCATCTGTAGCGATTGAACTTCGGGCCTAAAAACCCATGTTTTCGGGCCCAAAAACCTAAGTTTAGGCCCATGGATTTGATTGTGGGCTTGCGCTCTTGGGCTTCAAATGGACGTTCGTGGCGACGTCGGTTGACCCACGGGGCCCACAATATAACAAATCGAAGCTGACTCAGAGGGCTATAGTGCGGGCCCCAAAGCCCATCTATAGCGATTTGTCTTTGGGCCCAAAAACCCATATTTAGGCCCATGCATTTGATAGAGTAGGCTTGGGCACCTGGGCTTCAAATGGACGTTCTTGGCGGCATGGGTCAACCCATGGGGCCCATAATATATCAAATCGAAGCTGACTCAGAGGGTGATAGTACGGGCCATAAAGCCCATCTATAGCGATTTGTCTTTGGGCCCAAAAACCCATGTTTAGGCCCTTGGATTTGATAGAGTGGGCTTGGGCACTTGGGCTTCAAATGGACGTTCGTGGCGGAATGGGTCGACCCACGGGGCTTATAATATATCAAATCGAAGCTGACTCAGAGGGCTATAGAGTGGGCCCCAAAGCCCATCTATAGCGTTTTGTCTTTGGGCCCAAAAACCCATGTTTAGGCCCATGGATTTGATAGAGTGGGCTTGCGCACTTGGGCATCAAATGGACGTTCGTGGCGGCATCGGTTGACCCACGGGGCCCATAATATATCAAATCGAAGCTGACTCAGAGGGCTATAATGGGTGCTACACACTGCGTCTGTAGCGGTTGAACTTCGGGCCCAAAAACCCATGTTTTCGGGCCCAAAAACCTAAGTTTAGGCCCATGGATTTGAATGTGGGCTTGCGCACTTGGGCTTCAAATGGACATTCGTGGCGGCGTCGGTTGACCCACGGGGTCCACAATATATCAAATCGAAGCTGACTCAGAGGGCTATAGTGCGGGCCATAAAGCCCATCTATAGCGATTTGTCTTTGGGCCCAAAAACCCATATTTAGGCCCATGGATTTAATAGAGTGGGCTTGGGCACCTGGGCTTCAAATGGACGTTCTTGGCGGCATGGGTCAACCCATGGGGCCCATAATATATCAAATCGAAGCTGACTCAGAGGGCGATAGTGCGGACCATAAAGCCCATATATAGCAATTTGTCTTTGGGCCCAAAAACCCATGTTTAGGCCCATGGATTTGATAGAGTGGGCTTTGGCACTTGGGCTTCAAATGGACGTTCGTGGCGGAATGGGTCGACCCAGGGGCCCATGATATATCAAATCGAAGCTGACTCAGAGGGCTATAGAGCGGGCCCCAAAGCCCATCTATAGCGTTTTGTCTTTGGGCCCAAAAACCCATGTTTAGGCCCATGGATTTGATAGAGTGGGCTTGCGCACTTGGGCTTCAAATGGACGTTCGTGGCGGCATCGGTTGACCCACGGGGCCCATAATATATCAAATCGAAGCTGACTCAGAGGGCTATAATGGGCGCTACATACTGTGTCTGTAGCGGTTGAACTTCGGGCCCAAAAACCCATGTTTTCGGGCCCAAAAACCTAAGTTTAGGCCCATGGATTTGAATGTGGGCTTGCGCACTTGGGCTTCAAATGGACGTTCGTGGCGGCGTCGGTTGACCCACGGGGCCCATAATATATCAAATCGAAGCTGTCTCAGAGGGATATAGTGCGGGCCATAAAGCCCATCTATAGCGATTTGTCTTTGGGCCCAAAAACCCATGTTTAGGCCCATGGATTTGATAGAGTTGGCTTGGGCACTTGGGCTTCAAATGGACGTTCGTGGCGGCATGGGCCGACCCACGGGGCCCACAATATATCAAATCAAAGCTGACTCAGAGGGCTATAATGGACGCTACAAACTGCATCTGTAGCGGTTGAACTTCGGGCCCAAAAACCCATGTTTTCGGGCCCAAAAACTTAAGTTTAGGCCCATGGATTTGAATGTGGGCTTGCGCACTTGGGCTTCAAATGGACGTTCGTGGCGACGTCGGTTGACCCACGGGGCCCACAATATATTAAATCGAAGCTGACTCAGAGGGCTATAGTGCGGGCCCCAAAGCCCATCTATAGCGATTTGTCTTTGGGCCCAAAAACCCATATTTAAGCCCATGGATTTGATAGAGTGGGCTTGGGCACCTGGGCTTCAAATGGACGTTCTTGGCGGCATGGGTCAACCCATGGGGCCCATAATATATCAAATCGAAGCTGACTCAGAGGGCGATAGTGCGGGCCATAAAGCCCATCTATAGCGATTTGTCTTTGGGCCCAAAAACCCATGTTTAGGCCCATGGATTTGATAGAGTGGGCTTGGGCACTTGGGCTTCAAATGGACGTTCGTGGCGGAATGGGTCGACCCACGGGGCCCATAATATATCAAATCGAAGCTGACTCAGAGGGCTATAGAGCGGGCCCCAAAGCCCATCTATAGCGTTTTGTCTTTGGGCCCAAAAACCCATGTTTAGGCGCATGGATTTGATAGAGTGGGCTTGCGCACTTGGGCTTCAAATGGACGTTCGTGGCGGCATCGGTTGACCCACGGGGCCCATAATATATCAAATCGAAGCTGACTCAGAGGGCTATAATGGGCACTACAAACTACATCTGTAGCGGTTGAACTTCGGGCCCAAAAACCCATGTTTTTGGGCCCAAAAACCTAAGTTTAGGCCCATGGATTTGAATGTGGGCTTGCGCACTTGGGCTTCAAATGGACGTTCGTGGCGGCGTCGGTTGACCCACGGGGCCCACAATATATCAAATCGAAGCTGACTCAGAGGGCTATAGTGCGGGCCATAAAGCCCATCTATAGCGATTTGTCTTTGGGCCCAAAAACCCATGTTTAGGCCCATGGATTTGATAGAGTTGGCTTGGGCACTTGGGCTTCAAATGGACGTTCGTGGCGGAATGGGTTGACCCACACGGCCCACAATATATCAAATCGAAGCTGACTCAGAGGGCTATAGAGCGGGCCCCAAAGCCCATCTATAGCATTTTGTCTTTGGGCCCAAAAACCCATGTTTAGGCCCATGGATTTGATAGAGTGGGCTTGCGCACTTGGGCTTCAAATGGACATTCGTGGCGGCATCGGTTGACCCACGGGGCCCATAATATATCAAATCGAAGCTGACTCAGAGGGCTATAATGGGCACTACAAACAACATCTGTAGCGGTTGAACTTCGGGCCCAAAAACCCATGTTTTCGGGCCCAAAAACCTAAGTTTAGGCCCATGGATTTGAATGTGGGCTTGCGCACTTGGGCTTCAAATGGACGTTCGTGGCGGCGTCGGTTGACCCACGGGGCCCACAATATATCAAATCGAAGCTGACTCAGAGGGCTATAGTGCGGGCCATAAATCCCATCTATAGCGATTTGTCTTTGGGCCCAAAAACCCATGTTTAGGCCCATGGATTTGATAGAGTGGGCTTGGGCACCTGGGCTTCAAATGGACGTTCGTGGCGGCATGGCTCGACCCACGGGGCCCACAATATATCAAATCGAAGCTGACTCAGAGGGCTATAGAGCGGGCCCCAAAGCCCATCAATAACGTTTTGTCTTTGGGCCCAAAAACCCATGTTTAGGCCCATGGATTTGATAGAGTGGGCTTGTGCACTTGGGCTTCAAATAGACGTTCGTGGCGGCATCGGTTGACCCACGGGGCCCATAATATATCAAATCGAAGCTGACTCAGAGGGCTATGATGGACGCTACAAACTACATCTGTAGCGGTTGAACTTCAGGCCCAAAAACCCATGTTTTCGGGCCCAAAAACCTAAGTTTAGGCCCATGGATTTGATTGTGGGCTTGCGCACTTGGGCTTCAAATGGACGTTCGTGGCGGCGTCGGTTGACCCACGAGGACCACAATATATCAAATCGAAGCTGACTCAGAGGGCTATAGTGCGGGCCCCAAAGCCCATCTATAGCGATTTGTCTTTGGGCCCAAAAACCCATATTTAGGCCCATGGATTTGATAGAGTGGGCTTGGGCACCTGGGCTTCAAATTCACGTTCTTGGCGGCATGGGTCAACCCATGGGGCCCATAATATATCAAATCGAAGCTGACTCAGAGGGCGATAGTGCGGGCCATAAAGCCCATCTATAGCGATTTGTCTTTGGGCCCAAAAACCCATGTTTAGGCCCATGGATTTGATAGAGTGGGCTTGGGCACTTGGGCTTCAAATGGACGTTTGTGGCGGAATGGGTCGACCCACGGGGCCCATAATATATCAAATCGAAGCTGACTCAGAGGGCTATAGAGCGAGCCCCAAAGCCCATCTATAGCGTTTTGTCTTTGGGCCCAAAAACCCATGTTTAGGCCCATGGATTTGATAGAGTGGGCTTGCGCACTTGGGCTTCAAATGGACGTTCGTGGCGGCATCGGTTGACCCACGGGGCCCATAATATATCAAATCGAAGCAGACTCAGAGGGCTATAATGAGCGCTATACACTGCATCTGTAACGGTTGAACTTCGGGCCCAAAAACCCATGTTTTCGGGCCCAAAAACCTAAGTTTAGGCCCATGGATTTGAATGTGGGCTTGCGGACTTGGGCTTCAAATGGACGTTCGTGGCGGCGTCGGTTGACCCACTGGGCCCACAATATATCAAATCGAAGCTGTCTCAGAGGGATATAGTGCGGGCCATAAAGCCCATCTATAGCGATTTGTCTTTGGGCCCAAAAACTCATGTTTAGGCCCATGGATTTGATAGAGTTGGCTTGGGCACTTGGGCTTCAAATGGACGTTCGTGGCGGAATGGGTTGACCCACGGGGCCCACAATATATCAAATCGAAGCTGACTCAGAGAGCTATAGAGCGGGCCCCAAAGCCCATCTATAGCATTTTGTCTCTGGGCCCAAAAACCCATGTTTAGGCCCATGGATTTGATAAAGTGGGCTTGCGCACTTGGGCTTCAAATGGACGTTCGTGGTGGCATCGGTTGACCCACGGGGCCCATAATATATCAAATCGAAGCTGACTCAGAGGGCTATAATGGGCGCTACACACTGCATCTATAGCGGTTGAACTTCGGGCCCAAAAACCCATGTTTTCGGGCCCAAAAACCTAAGTTTAGGCCCATGGATTTGAATGTGGGCTTGCGCACTTGGGCTTCAAATGGACGTTCGTGGCGGCGTCGGTTGACCCACGGGGCCCACAATATATCAAATCGAAGCTGTCTCAGAGGGATATAGTGCGGGCCATAAAGCCCATCTATAGCGATTTGTCTTTGGGCCCAAAAACCCATGTTTAGGCCCATGGATTTGATAGAGTTGGCTTGCGCACTTGGGCTTCAAATGGACGTTCGTGGCGGCATGGGCCGACCCACGGGGCCCACAATATATCAAATCGAAGCTGACTCAGAGGGCTATAATGGACGCTACAAACTGCGTCTGTAGCGGTTGAACTTTAGGCCCAAAAACCCATGTTTTCGGGCCCAAAAACCTAAGTTTAGGCCCATGGATTTGAATGTGGGCTTGCGCACTTGGGCTTCAAATGGACGTTCGTCGCGGCGTCGGTTGACCCACGGGCCCACAATATATCAAATCGAAGCTGACTCAGAGGGCTATAGTGCGGGCCATAAAGCCCATCTATAGCGATTTGTCTTTGGGCCCAAAAACCCATGTTTAGGCCCATGGATTTGATAGAGTGGGCTTGGGCACTTGGGCTTCAAATGGACGTTCGTGGCGGAATGGGTCGACCCACGGGGCCCATAATATATCAAATCGAAGCTAACTCAGAGGGGTATAGAGCGGGCCCCAAAGCCCATCTATAGCGTTTTATCTTTGGGCCCAAAAACCCATGTTTAGGCCCATGGATTTGATAGAGTGGGCTTGCGCACTTGGGCTTCAAATGGACGTTCGTAGCGGCATCGGTTGACTCACGAGGCCCATAATATATCAAATCGAAGCTGACTCAGAGGGCTATAATGAGTGCTACACACTGCGCCTGTAGCAGTTGAACTTCGGGCACAAAAACCCATGTTTTCGGGCCTAAAAACCTAAGTTTAGGCCCATGGATTTGAATGTGGGCTTGCGCACTTGGGCTTCAAATGGACGTTCGTGGCAGCGTCGGTTGACCCACGGGGCCCACAATATATCAAATCGAAGCTGTCTTAGAGGGATATAGTGCGGGCCATAAAGCCCATCTATAGCGATTTGTCTTTGGGCCCAAAAACCCATGTTTAGGCCCATGGATTTGATAGAGTTGGCTTGGGCACTTGGGCTTCAAGTGGACGTTCGTGGCGGCATGGGCCGACCCACGGGTCCCACAATATATCAAATCAAAGCTGACTCAGAGGGCTATAATGGACGCTACAAACTGCATCTGTAACGGTTGAACTTCGGGCCCAAAAACCCATGTTTTCGGGCCCAAAAACTTAAGTTTAGGCCCATGGATTTGATTGTGGGCTTGCGCACTTGGGCTTCAAATGGACGTTCGTGGCGACGTCGGTTGACCCACGGGGCCCACAATATATTAAATCAAAGCTGACTCAGAGGGCTATAGTGCGGGCCCCAAAGCCCATCTATAGCGATTTGTCTTTGGGCCCAAAAACCCATATTTAGGCCCATGGATTTGATAGAGTGGGCTTGGGCACCTGGGCTTCAAATGGACGTTCTTGGCGGCATGGGTCAACCCATGGGGCCCATAATATATCAAATCGAAGCTGACTCAGAGGGCGATAGTGTGGGCCATAAAGCCCATCTATAGCGATTTGTCTTTGGGCCCAAAAACCCATGTTTAGGCCCATGGATTTGATAGAGTGGGCTTGGGCACTTGGGCTTCAAATGGACGTTCGTGGCGGAATGGGTTGACCCACGGGGCCCACAATATATCAAATCGAAGCTGACTCAGAGGGCTATAGTGCGGGCCATAAAGCCCATCTATAGCGATTTGTCTTTGGGCCCA
Organism: Mallotus nudiflorus; assembly: GCA_947683625.1. Lineage (NCBI taxonomy): Eukaryota > Viridiplantae > Streptophyta > Magnoliopsida > Malpighiales > Euphorbiaceae > Mallotus > Mallotus nudiflorus. The sequence goes on from CANTUR010001219.1 coordinate 24,419, forward strand.
AAAACCCATGTTTAGGCCCATGGATTTGATAGAGTTGCCTTGGGCACTTGGGCTTCAAATGGACGTTCGTGGCGGAATGGGTCGACCCACGGGGCCCACAATATATCATATCGAAGCTGACTCAGAGGGCTATAGAGCGGGCCCCAAAGCCCATCTATAGCGTTTTGTCTTTGGGCCCAAAAACCCATGTTTAGACCCATGGATTTGATAGAGTGGGCTTGCGCACTTGGGCTTCAAATGGACGTTCGTGGCGGCATCGGTTGACCCACGGGGCCCATAATATATCAAATCGAAGCTGACTCAGAGGGCTATAATGGGCGCTACAAACTATGTCTGTAGCGGTTGAACTTCGGGCCCAAAAACCCATGTTTTCGGGCCCAAAAACTTAAGATTAGGCCCATGGATTTGAATGTGGGCTTGCGCACTTGGGCTTCAAATGGACGTTCGTGGCGGCGTCGGTTGACCCACGGGGCCCACAATATATCAAATCGAAGCTGACTCAGAGGGCTATAGTACGGGCCATAAAGCCCATCTATAGCGATTTGTCTTTGGGCCCAAAAACCCATGTTTAGGCCCATGGATTTGATAGAGTTGGCTTGGGCACTTGGGCTTCAAATGGACGTTCGTGGCGGCATGGGTCGACCCACGGGGCCCATAATATATCAAATCGAAGCTGACTCAGAGGGCTATAGAGCGGGCCACAAAGCCCATCAATAGCGTTTTGTCTTTGGGCCCGAAAACCCATGTTTAGGCCCATGGATTTGATAGAGTGGGCTTGTGCACTTGGGCTTCAAATAGACGTTCGTGGCGGCATCGGTTGACCCACGGGGCCCACAATATATCAAATCAAAGCTGACTCAGAGGGCTATGATGGACGCTACAAACTGCATCTGTAGCGGTTGAACTTCAGGCCCAAAAACCCATGTTTTCAGGCCCATAAACCTAAGTTTAGGCCCACGGATTTGATTGTGGGCTTGCGCACTTAGGCTTCAAATGGACGTTCGTGGCGACGTCGGTTGACCCACGGGGCCCACAATATATCAAATCGAAGCTGACTCAGAGGGCTATAGTGCGGGCCCCAAAGCCCATCTATAGCGATTTGTCTTTGGGCCCAAAAACCCATATTTAGGCCCATGGATTTGATAGATTGGGCTTGGGCACCTGGGCTTCAAATGGACGTTCTTGGCGGCATGGGTCAACCCATGGGGCCCATAATATATCAAATCAAAGCTGACTCAGAGGGCGATAGTGCGGGCCATAAAGCCCATCTATAGCGATTTGTCTTTCGGCCCAAAAACCCATGTTTAGGCCCATGGATTTGATAGAGTGGGCTTGGGCACTTGGGCTTCAAATGGACGTTCGTGGCGGAATGGGTCAACCCACGGGGCCCATAATATATCAAATCGAAGCTGACTCAGAGGGGTATAGAGCGGGCCCCAAAGCCCATCTATAGCGTTTTATCTTTGGGCCCAAAAACCCATGTTTAGGCCCATGGATTTGATAGAGTGGGCTTGCGCACTTGGGCTTCAAATGGACGTTCGTAGCGGCATCGGTTGACCCACGAGGCCCATAATATATCAAATCGAAGCTGACTCAGAGGGCTATAATGGGCGCTACACACTGCGTCTGTAGCGGTTGAACTTCGGGCCCAAAAACCCATGTTTTCGGGCCTAAAAACCTAAGTTTAGGCCCATGGATTTGAATGTGGGCTTGCGCACTTGGGCTTCAAATGGACGTTCGTGGCAGCGTCGGTTGACCCACGGGGCCCACAATATATCAAATCGAAGCTGTCTCAGAGGGATATAGTGCGGGCCATAAAGCCCATCTATAGCGATTTGTCTTTGGGCCCAAAAACCCATGTTTAGGCCCATGGATTTGATAGAGTTGGCTTGGGCACTTGGGCTTCAAGTGGACGTTCGTGGCGGCATGGGCCGACCCACGGGTCCCACAATATATCAAATCGAAGCTGACTCAGAGGGCTATAATGGACGCTACAAACTGCATTTGTAGCGGTTGAACTTCGGGCCCAAAAACCCATTTTTTCGGGCCCAAAAACTTAAGTTTAGGCCCATGGATTTGATTGTGGGCTTGCGCACTTGGGCTTCAAATGGACGTTCGTGGCGATGTCGGTTGACCCACGGGGCCCACAATATATTAAATCGAAGCTGACTCAGAGGGCTATAGTGTGGGCCCCAAAGCCCATCTATAGCGATTTGTCTTTGGGCCCAAAAACCCATATTTAGGCCCATGGATTTGATAGAGTGGGCTTGGGCACCTGGGCTTCAAATGGATGTTCTTGGCGGTATGGGTCAACCCATGGGGCCCATAATATATCAAATCGAAGCTGACTTAGAGGGCGATAGTGCGGGCCATAAAGCCCATCTATAGCGATTTGTCTTTGGGCCCAAAAACCCAAGTTTAGGTCCATGGATTTGATAGAGTGGGCTTGGGCACTTGGGCTTCAAATGGACGTTCGTGGCGGAATGGGTCGACCCACGGGGACCACAATATATCAAATCGAAGCTGACTCAAAGGGCTATAGAGCGGGCCCCAAAGCCCATCTATAGCGTTTTGTCTTTGGGCCCAAAAACCCATGTTTAGGCCCATGGATTTGATAGAGTGGGCTTGCGCACTTGGGCTTCAAATGGACGTTCGTGGCGGCAACGGTTGAACCACGGGGCCCATAATATATCAAATCGAAGCTGACTCAGAGGGCTATAATGGGCGCTACAAACTGTGTCTGTAGCGGTTGAACTTCGGGCCCAAAAACCCATGTTTTCGGGCCCAAAAACCTAAGTTTAGGCCCATGGATTTGAATGTGGGCTTGCGCACTTGGGCTTCAAATGGACGTTCGTGGCGGCGTCGGTTGACCCACGGGGCCCACAATATATCAAATCGAAGCTGACTCAGAGGGCTATAGTGCGGGCCATAAAGCCCATCTATAGCGATTTGTCTTTGGGCCCAAAAACCCATGTTTAGGCCCATGGATTTGATAGAGTTGCCTTGGGCACTTGGGCTTCAAATGGACGTTCGTGGCGGAATGGGTCGACCCACGGGGCCCACAATATATCATATCAAAGCTGACTCAGAGGGCTATAGAGCGGGCCCCAAAGCCCATCTATAGCGTTTTGTCTTTGGGCCCAAAAACCCATGTTTAGGCCCATGGATTTGATAGAGTGGGCTTGCGCACTTGGGCTTCAAATGGACGTTCGTGGCGGCATCGGTTGACCCACGGGGCCCATAATATATCAAATCGAAGCTGACTCAGAGGGCTATAATGGGCGCTACATACTGTGTCTGTAGCGGTTGAACTTCGGGCCCAAAAACCCATGTTTTCGGGCCCAAAAACCTAAGTTTAGGCCCATGGATTTGAATGTGGGCTTGCGCACTTGGGCTTCAAATGGACGTTCGTGGCGGCGTCAGTTGACCCACGGGGCCCACAATATATCAAATCGAAACTGACTCAGAGGGCTATAGTGCGGGCCATAAAGCCCATCTATAGCGATTTGTCTTTGGGCCCAAAAACCCATGTTTAGGCCCATGGATTTGATAGAGTTGCCTTGGCCACTTGGGCTTCAAATGGACGTTCGTGGCGGAATGGGTCGACCCACGGGGCCCACAATATATCATATCGAAGCTGACTCAGAGGGCTATAGAGCGGGCCCCAAAGCCCATCTATAGCGTTTTGTCTTTGGGCCCAAAAACCCATGTTTAGGCCCATGGATTTGATAGAGTGGGCTTGCGCACTTGGGCTTCAAATGGACGTTCGTGGCGGCATCGGTTGACCCACGGGGCCCATAATATATCAAATCGAAGCTGACTCAGAGGGCTATAATGGGCGCTACAAATTGTGTCTGTAGCGGTTGAACTTCGGGCCCAAAAACCCATGTTTTCGGGCCCAAAAACCTAAGTTTAGGCCCATGGATTTGAATGTGGGCTTGCGCACTTGGGCTTCAAATGGACGTTCGTGGCGGCGTCGGTTGACCCACGGGGCCCACAATATATCAAATCGAAGCTGACTCAGAGGGCTATAGTGCGGGCCATAAAGCCCATCTATAGCGATTTGTCTTTGGGCCCAAAAACCCATGTTTAGGCCCATGGATTTGATAGAGTTGCCTTGGGCACTTCGGCTTCAAATGGACGTTCGTGGCGGAATGGGTCGACCCACGGGGCCCACAATATATCATATCGAAGCTGACTCAGAGGGCTATAGAGCGGGCCCCAAAGCCCATCTATAGCGTTTTGTCTTTGGGCCCAAAAACCCATGTTTAGGCCCATGGATTTGATAGAGTGGGCTTGCGCACTTGGGCTTCAAATGGACGTTCGTGGCGGCATCGGTTGACCCACGGGGCCCATAATATATCAAATCGAAGCTGACTCAGAGGGCTATAATGGGCGCTACACACTGCATCTGTAGCGGTTGAACTTCGGGCCCAAAAACCCATGTTTTCAAGCCCAAAAACCTAAGTTTAGGCCCATGGATTTGAATGTGGGCTTGCGCACTTGGGCTTCAAATGGACGTTCGTGGCGGCGTCGGTTGACCCACGGGGCTCATAATATATCAAATCGAAGCTGACTCAGAGGGCTATAATGGACGCTACACACTATGTTTGTAGCGGTTGAACTTCGGGCCCAAAAACCCATGTTTTCGGGCCCAAAAACCTAAGTTTAGGCCCATGGATTTGAATGTGGGCTTGCGCACTTGGGCTTCAAATGGACGTTCGTGGCGGCGTCGGTTGACCCACGGGGCCCACAATATATCAAATCGAAGCTGACTCAGAGGGCTATAGTACGGGCCATAAAGCCCATCTATAGCGATTTCTCTTTGGGCCCAAAAACCCATGTTTAGGCCAATGGATTTGATAGAGTTGGCTTGGGCACTTGGGCTTCAAATGGACGTTCGTGGCGGCATGGGTCGACCCGTGGGGCCCACAATATATCAAATCGAAGCTGACTCAGAGGGCTATAGAGCGGGCCCCAAAGCTCATCTATAGCGTTTTGTCTTTGGGCCCAAAAACCCATGTTTAGGCCCATGGATTTGATAGAGTGGGCTTGCGCACTTGGGCTTCAAATGGACGTTCGTGGCGGTATCGGTTGACCCACGGGGCCCATAATATATCAAATCGAAGCTGACTCAGAGGGCTATAATGGGCGCTACACACTGCGTCTGTAGCGGTTGAACTTCGGGCCCAAAAACCCATGTTTTCGGGCCCAAAAACCTAAGTTTAGGCCCATGGATTTGAATGTGGGCTTGCGCACTTGGGCTTCAAATGGACGTTCGTGGCGGCGTCGGTTGACCCACGGGGCCAACAATATATCAAATCGAAGCTGACTCAGAGGGCTATAGTGCGGGCCACAAAGCCCATCTATAGCGATTTGTCTTTGGGCCCAAAAACCCATGTTTAGGCCCATGGATTTAATAGAGTTGGCTTGGTCACTTGGGCTTCAAATGGACATTCGTGGCGGCATGGGTCGATCCACGGGGCCCACAATATATCAAATCGAAGCTGACTCAGAGGGCTATAGAGCGGGCCCCAAAGCCCATCAATAGCGTTTTGTCTTTGGGCCCAAAAACCCATGTTTAGGCCCATGGATTTGATAGAGTGGGCTTGTGCACTTGGGGTTCAAATGGACGTTCGTGGCGGCATCGGTTGACCCACGGGGCCCACAATATATCAAATCGAAGCTGACTCAGAGGGCTATGATGGACGCTACAAACTGCATCTGTAGCGATTGAACTTCGGGCCTAAAAACCCATGTTTTCGGGCCCAAAAACCTAAGTTTAGGCCCATGGATTTGATTGTGGGCTTGCGCTCTTGGGCTTCAAATGGACGTTCGTGGCGACGTCGGTTGACCCACGGGGCCCACAATATAACAAATCGAAGCTGACTCAGAGGGCTATAGTGCGGGCCCCAAAGCCCATCTATAGCGATTTGTCTTTGGGCCCAAAAACCCATATTTAGGCCCATGCATTTGATAGAGTAGGCTTGGGCACCTGGGCTTCAAATGGACGTTCTTGGCGGCATGGGTCAACCCATGGGGCCCATAATATATCAAATCGAAGCTGACTCAGAGGGTGATAGTACGGGCCATAAAGCCCATCTATAGCGATTTGTCTTTGGGCCCAAAAACCCATGTTTAGGCCCTTGGATTTGATAGAGTGGGCTTGGGCACTTGGGCTTCAAATGGACGTTCGTGGCGGAATGGGTCGACCCACGGGGCTTATAATATATCAAATCGAAGCTGACTCAGAGGGCTATAGAGTGGGCCCCAAAGCCCATCTATAGCGTTTTGTCTTTGGGCCCAAAAACCCATGTTTAGGCCCATGGATTTGATAGAGTGGGCTTGCGCACTTGGGCATCAAATGGACGTTCGTGGCGGCATCGGTTGACCCACGGGGCCCATAATATATCAAATCGAAGCTGACTCAGAGGGCTATAATGGGTGCTACACACTGCGTCTGTAGCGGTTGAACTTCGGGCCCAAAAACCCATGTTTTCGGGCCCAAAAACCTAAGTTTAGGCCCATGGATTTGAATGTGGGCTTGCGCACTTGGGCTTCAAATGGACATTCGTGGCGGCGTCGGTTGACCCACGGGGCCCACAATATATCAAATCGAAGCTGACTCAGAGGGCTATAGTGCGGGCCATAAAGCCCATCTATAGCGATTTGTCTTTGGGCCCAAAAACCCATGTTTAGGCCCATGGATTTGATAGAGTGGGCTTGGGCACCTGGGCTTCAAATGGACGTTCTTGCCGGCATGGCTCGACCCACGGGGCCCATAATATATCAAATCAAAGCTGACTCAGAGGGTTATAGTGCGGGCCATAAAGTCCATCTATAGCGATTTGTCTTTGGGCCCAAAAACCCATGTTTAGGCCCATGGTTTTGATAGAGTTGGCTTGGGCACTTGGGCTTCAAATGGACGTTCGTGGCGGCATGGGTCGACCCACGGGGTCCACAATATATCAAATCGAAGATGACTCAGAGGGCTATAGAGCGGGCCCCAAAGCCCATCTATAGCGTTTTTTCTTTGGGCCCAAAAACCCATGTTTATGCCCATGGATTTGATAGAGTGGGCTTGCGCACTTGGGCTTCAAAAGGACGTTCGTGGCGGCATCGGTTGACCCACGGGGCCCATAATATATCAAATCGAAGCTGACTCAGAGGGCTATAATGGACGCTACACACTGCTTGCATCTGTAGCAGTTGAACTTCGGGCCCAAAAACCCATGTTTTCAGGCCCAAAAACCTAAGTTTAGGCCCATGGATTTGAATGTGGGCTTGCGCACTTGGGCTTCAAATGGACGTTCGTGGCGGCGTCGGTTGACCCACGGGGCCCACAATATATCAAATCGAAGCTGACTCAGAGGGCTATAGTGCGGGCCATAAAACCCATCTATAGCGATTTGTCTTTGGGCCCAAAAACCCATGTTTAGGCCCATGGATTTGATAGAGTGGGCTTGGGCACCTGGGCTTCAAATGGACGTTCTTGCCAGCATGGCTCGACCCACGGGGCCCATAATATATCAAATCGAAGCTGACTCAGAGGGCTATAGTGCGGGCCATAAAGTCCATCTATAGCGATTTATCTTTGGGCCCAAAAACCCATGTTTAGGCCCATGGATTTGATAGAGTTGGCTTGGGCACTTGGGCTTCCAATGGACGTTCGTGGCGGAATGGGTCGACCCACGGGGCCCACAATATATCAAATCGAAGCTGACTCAGAGGGCTATAGAGCGGGCCCCAAAGCCCATCAATAGCGTTTTGTCTTTGGGCCCAAAAACCCATGTTTAGGCCCATGGATTTGATAGAGTGGGCTTGTGCACTTGGGCTTCAAATAGACGTTCGTGGCGGCATCGGCTGACCCACGGGGCCCATAATATATCAAATCGAAGCTGACTCAGAGGGCTATGATGGACGCTACAAACTGCATCTGTAGCGGTTGAACTTCAGGCCCAAAAACCCATGTTTTCAGGCCCAAAAACCTAAGTTTAGGCCCATGGATTTGATTGTGGGCTTGCGCACTTAGGCTTCAAATGGACGTTCGTGGCGACGTCGGTTGACCCACGGGGCCCACAATATATCAAATCAAAGCTGACTCAGAGGGCTATAGTGTGGGCCCCAAAGCCCATCTATAGCGATTTGTCTTTGGGCCCAAAAACCCATATTTAGGCCCATGGATTTAATAGAGTGGGCTTGGGCACCTGGGCTTCAAATGGACGTTCTTGGCGGCATGGGTCAACCCATGGGGCCCATAATATATCAAATCGAAGCTGACTCAGAGGGCGATAGTGCGGACCATAAAGCCCATATATAGCAATTTGTCTTTGGGCCCAAAAACCCATGTTTAGGCCCATGGATTTGATAGAGTGGGCTTTGGCACTTGGGCTTCAAATGGACGTTCGTGGCGGAATGGGTCGACCCAGGGGCCCATGATATATCAAATCGAAGCTGACTCAGAGGGCTATAGAGCGGGCCCCAAAGCCCATCTATAGCGTTTTGTCTTTGGGCCCAAAAACCCATGTTTAGGCCCATGGATTTGATAGAGTGGGCTTGCGCACTTGGGCTTCAAATGGACGTTCGTGGCGGCATCGGTTGACCCACGGGGCCCATAATATATCAAATCGAAGCTGACTCAGAGGGCGATAGTGCGGGCCATAAAGCCCATCTATAGCGATTTGTCTTTGGGCCCAAAAACCCATATTTAGGCCCATGGATTTGATAGAGTGGGCTTGGGCACCTGGGCTTCAAATGGATGTTCTTGGCGGCATGGGTCAACCCATGGGGCCCATAATATATCAAATCGAAGCTGACTTAGAGGGCGATAGTGCGGGCCATAAAGCCCATCTATAGCGATTTGTCTTTGGGCCCAAAAACCCATGTTTAAGTCCATGGATTTGATAGAGTGGGCTTGGGCACTTGGGCTTCAAATGGACGTTCGTGGCGGAATGGGTCGACCCACGGGGCCCACAATATATCAAATCGAAGCTGACTCAAAGGGCTATAGAGCGGGCCCCAAAGCCCATCTATAGCGTTTTGTCTTTGGGCCCAAAAACCCATGTTTAGGCCCATGGATTTGATAGAGTGGGCTTGCGCACTTGGGCTTCAAATGGACGTTCGTGGCGGCATCGGTTGAACCACGGGGCCCATAATATATCAAATCGAAGCTGACTCAGAGGGCTATAATGGGCGCTACAAACTGTGTCTGTAGCGGTTGAACTTCGGGCCCAAAAACCCATGTTTTCGGGCCCAAAAACCTAAGTTTAGGCCCATGGATTTGAATGTGGGCTTGCGCACTTGGGCTTCAAATGGACGTTCGTGGCGGCGTCGGTTGACCCACGGGGCCCACAATATATCAAATCGAAGCTGACTCAGAGGGCTATAGTGCGGGCCATAAAGCCCATCTATAGCGATTTGTCTTTGGGCCCAAAAACCCATGTTTAGGCCCATGGATTTGATAGAGTTGCCTTGGGCACTTGGGCTTCAAATGGACGTTCGTGGCGGAATGGGTCGACCCACGGGGCCCACAATATATCATATCAAAGCTGACTCAGAGGGCTATAGAGCGGGCCCCAAAGCCCATCTATAGCGTTTTGTCTTTGGGCCCAAAAACCCATGTTTAGGCCCATGGATTTGATAGAGTGGGCTTGCGCACTTGGGCTTCAAATGGACGTTCGTGGCGGCATCGGTTGACCCACGGGGCCCATAATATATCAAATCAAAGCTGACTCAGAGGGCTATAATGGGCGCTACATACTGTGTCTGTAGCGGTTGAACTTCGGGCCCAAAAACCCATGTTTTCGGGCCCAAAAACCTAAGTTTAGGCCCATGGATTTGAATGTGGGCTTGCGCACTTGGGCTTCAAATGGACGTTCGTGGCGGCGTCGGTTGACCCACGGGGCCCACAATATATCAAATCGAAGCTGACTCAGAGGGCTATAGTGCGGGCCATAAAGCCCATCTATAGCGATTTGTCTTTGGGCCCAAAAACCCATGTTTAGGCCCATGGATTTGATAGAGTTGCCTTGGGCACTTGGGCTTCAAATGGACGTTCGTGGCGGAATGGGTCGACCCACGGGGCCCACAATATATCATATCAAAGCTGACTCAGAGGGCTATAGAGCGGAGCCCCAAAGCCCATCTATAGCGTTTTGTCTTTGGGCCCAAAAACCCATGTTTAGGCCCATGGATTTGATAGAGTGGGCTTGCGCACTTGGGCTTCAAAAGGACGTTCGTGGCGGCATCGGTTGACCCACGGGGCCCATAATATATCAAATCGAAGCTGACTCAGAGGGCTATAATGGACGCTACACACTGCTTGCATCTGTAGCAGTTGAACTTCGGGCCCAAAAACCCATGTTTTCAGGCCCAAAAACCTAAGTTTAGGCCCATGGATTTGAATGTGGGCTTGCGCACTTGGGCTTCAAATGGACGTTCGTGGCGGCGTCGGTTGACCCACGGGGCCCACAATATATCAAATCGAAGCTGACTCAGAGGGCTATAGTGCGGGCCATAAAACCCATCTATAGCGATTTGTCTTTGGGCCCAAAAACCCATGTTTAGGCCCATGGATTTGATAGAGTGGGCTTGGGCACCTGGGCTTCAAATGGACGTTCTTGCCAGCATGGCTCGACCCACGGGGCCCATAATATATCAAATCGAAGCTGACTCAGAGGGCTATAGTGCGGGCCATAAAGTCCATCTATAGCGATTTATCTTTGGGCCCAAAAACCCATGTTTAGGCCCATGGATTTGATAGAGTTGGCTTGGGCACTTGGGCTTCCAATGGACGTTCGTGGCGGAATGGGTCGACCCACGGGGCCCATAATATATCAAATCGAAGCTGACTCAGAGGGCTATAGAGCGGGCCCCAAAGCCCATCAATAGCGTTTTGTCTTTGGGCCCAAAAACCCATGTTTAGGCCCATGGATTTGATAGAGTGGGCTTGTGCACTTGGGCTTCAAATAGACGTTCGTGGCGGCATCGGCTGACCCACGGGGCCCATAATATATCAAATCGAAGCTGACTCAGAGGGCTATGATGGACGCTACAAACTGCATCTGTAGCGGTTGAACTTCAGGCCCAAAAACCCATGTTTTCAGGCCCAAAAACCTAAGTTTAGGCCCATGGATTTGATTGTGGGCTTGCGCACTTAGGCTTCAAATGGACGTTCGTGGCGACGTCGGTTGACCCACGGGGCCCACAATATATCAAATCAAAGCTGACTCAGAGGGCTATAGTGTGGGCCCCAAAGCCCATCTATAGCGATTTGTCTTTGGGCCCAAAAACCCATATTTAGGCCCATGGATTTAATAGAGTGGGCTTGGGCACCTGGGCTTCAAATGGACGTTCTTGGCGGCATGGGTCAACCCATGGGGCCCATAATATATCAAATCGAAGCTGACTCAGAGGGCGATAGTGCGGACCATAAAGCCCATATATAGCAATTTGTCTTTGGGCCCAAAAACCCATGTTTAGGCCCATGGATTTGATAGAGTGGGCTTTGGCACTTGGGCTTCAAATGGACGTTCGTGGCGGAATGGGTCGACCCAGGGGCCCATGATATATCAAATCGAAGCTGACTCAGAGGGCTATAGAGCGGGCCCCAAAGCCCATCTATAGCGTTTTGTCTTTGGGCCCAAAAACCCATGTTTAGGCCCATGGATTTGATAGAGTGGGCTTGCGCACTTGGGCTTCAAATGGACGTTCGTGGCGGCATCGGTTGACCCACGGGGCCCATAATATATCAAATCGAAGCTGACTCAGAGGGCGATAGTGCGGGCCATAAAGCCCATCTATAGCGATTTGTCTTTGGGCCCAAAAACCCATATTTAGGCCCATGGATTTGATAGAGTGGGCTTGGGCACCTGGGCTTCAAATGGATGTTCTTGGCGGCATGGGTCAACCCATGGGGCCCATAATATATCAAATCGAAGCTGACTTAGAGGGCGATAGTGCGGGCCATAAAGCCCATCTATAGCGATTTGTCTTTGGGCCCAAAAACCCATGTTTAAGTCCATGGATTTGATAGAGTGGGCTTGGGCACTTGGGCTTCAAATGGACGTTCGTGGCGGAATGGGTCGACCCACGGGGCCCACAATATATCAAATCGAAGCTGACTCAAAGGGCTATAGAGCGGGCCCCAAAGCCCATCTATAGCGTTTTGTCTTTGGGCCCAAAAACCCATGTTTAGGCCCATGGATTTGATAGAGTGGGCTTGCGCACTTGGGCTTCAAATGGACGTTCGTGGCGGCATCGGTTGAACCACGGGGCCCATAATATATCAAATCGAAGCTGACTCAGAGGGCTATAATGGGCGCTACAAACTGTGTCTGTAGCGGTTGAACTTCGGGCCCAAAAACCCATGTTTTCGGGCCCAAAAACCTAAGTTTAGGCCCATGGATTTGAATGTGGGCTTGCGCACTTGGGCTTCAAATGGACGTTCGTGGCGGCGTCGGTTGACCCACGGGGCCCACAATATATCAAATCGAAGCTGACTCAGAGGGCTATAGTGCAGGCCATAAAGCCCATCTATAGCGATTTGTCTTTGGGCCCAAAAACCCATGTTTAGGCCCATGGATTTGATAGAGTTGCCTTGGGCACTTGGGCTTCAAATGGACGTTCGTGGCGGAATGGGTCGACCCACGGGGCCCACAATATATCATATCAAAGCTGACTCAGAGGGCTATAGAGCGGGCCCCAAAGCCCATCTATAGCGTTTTGTCTTTGGGCCCAAAAACCCATGTTTAGGCCCATGGATTTGATAGAGTGGGCTTGCGCACTTGGGCTTCAAATGGACGTTCGTGGCGGCATCGGTTGACCCACGGGGCCCATAATATATCAAATCGAAGCTGACTCAGAGGGCTATAATGGGCGCTACATACTGTGTCTGTAGCGGTTGAACTTCGGGCCCAAAAACCCATGTTTTCGGGCCCAAAAACCTAAGTTTAGGCCCATGGATTTGAATGTGGGCTTGCGCACTTGGGCTTCAAATGGACGTTCGTGGCGGCGTCGGTTGACCCACGGGGCCCACAATATATCAAATCGAAGCTGACTCAGAGGGCTATAGTGCGGGCCATAAAGCCCATCTATAGCGATTTGTCTTTGGGCCCAAAAACCCATGTTTAGGCCCATGGATTTGATAGAGTTGCCTTGGGCACTTGGGCTTCAAATGGACGTTCGTGGCGGAATGGGTCGACCCACGGGGCCCACAATATATCATATCGAAGCTGACTCAGAGGGCTATAGAGCGGGCCCCAAAGCCCATCTATAGCGTTTTGTCTTTGGGCCCAAAAACCCATGTTTAGGCCCATGGATTTGATAGAGTGGGCTTGCGCACTTGGGCTTCAAATGGACGTTCGTGGCGGCATCGGTTGACCCACGGGGCCCATAATATATCAAATCGAAGCTGACTCAGAGGGCTATAATGGGCGCTACAAATTGTGTCAGTAGCGGTTGAACTTCGGGCCCAAAAACCCATGTTTTCGGGCCCAAAAACCTAAGTTTAGGCCATGGATTTGAATGTGGGCTTGCGCACTTGGGCTTCAAATGGACGTTCGTGGCGGCGTCGGTTGACCCACGGGGCCCACAATATATCAAATCGAAGCTGACTCAGAGGGCTATAGTGCGGGCCATAAAGCCCATCTATAGCGATTTGTCTTTGGGCCCAAAAACCCATGTTTAGGCCCATGGATTTGATAGAGTTGCCTTGGGCACTTGGGCTTCAAATGGACGTTCGTGGCGGAATGGGTCGACCCACGGGGCCCACAATATATCATATCGAAGCTGACTCAGAGGGCTATAGAGCGGGCCCCCAAAGCCCATCTATAGCGTTTTGTCTTTGGGCCCAAAAACCCATGTTTAGGCCCATGGATTTGATAGAGTGGCTTGCGCACTTGGGCTTCAAATGGACGTTCGTCGGCGGCATCGGTTGACCCACGGGGCCCATAATATATCAAATCGAAGCTGACTCAGAGGGCTATAATGGGCGCTACACACTGCATCTGTAGCGGTTGAACTTCGAGCCCAAAAACCCATGTTTTCAAGCCCAAAAACCTAAGTTTAGGCCCATGGATTTGAATGTGGGCTTGCGCACTTGGGCTTCAAATGGACGTTCGTGGCGGCGTCGGTTGACCCACGGGGCTCATAATATATCAAATCGAAGCTGACTCAGAGGGCTATAATGGACGCTACACACTATGTTTGTAGCGGTTGAACTTCGGGCCCAAAAACCCATGTTTTCGGGCCCAAAAACCTAAGTTTAGGCCCATGGATTTGAATGTGGGCTTGCGCACTTGGGCTTCAAATGGACGTTCGTGGCGGCGTCGGTTGACCCACGGGGCCCACAATATATCAAATCGAAGCTGACTCAGAGGGCTATAGTACGGGCCACAAAGCCCATCTATAGCGATTTCTCTTTGGGCCCAAAAACCCATGTTTAGGCCCATGGATTTGATAGAGTTGGCTTGGGCACTTGGGCTTCAAATGGACGTTCGTGGCGGCATGGGTCGACCCGTGGGGCCCACAATATATCAAATCGAAGCTGACTCAGAGGGCTATAGAGCGGGCCCCAAAGCTCATCTATAGCGTTTTGTCTTTGGGCCCAAAAACCCATGTTTAGGCCCATGGATTTGATAGAGTGGGCTTGCGCACTTGGGCTTCAAATGGACGTTCGTGGCGGTATCGGTTGACCCACGGGGCCCATAATATATCAAATCGAAGCTGACTCAGAGGGCTATAATGGGCGCTACACACTGCGTCTGTAGCGGTTGAACTTCGGGCCCAAAAACCCATGTTTTCGGGCCCAAAAACCTAAGTTTAGGCCCATGGATTTGAATGTGGGCTTGCGCACTTGGGCTTCAAATGGACGTTCGTGGCGGCGTCGGTTGACCCACGGGGCCAACAATATATCAAATCGAAGCTGACTCAGAGGGCTATAGTGCGGGCCACAAAGCCCATCTATAGCGATTTGTCTTTGGGCCCAAAAACCCATGTTTAGGCCCATGGATTTAATAGAGTTGGCTTGGTCACTTGGGCTTCAAATGGACATTCGTGGCGGCATGGGTCGATCCACGGGGCCCACAATATATCAAATCGAAGCTGACTCAGAGGGCTATAGAGCGGGCCCCAAAGCCCATCAATAGCGTTTTGTCTTTGGGCCCAAAAACCCATGTTTAGGCCCATGGATTTGATGAGTGGCTTGTGCACTTGGGGTTCAAATGGACGTTCGTGGCGGCATCGGTTGACCCACGGGGCCCACAATATATCAAATCGAAGCTGACTCAGAGGGCTATGATGGACGCTACAAACTGCATCTGTAGCGATTGAACTTCGGGCCTAAAAACCCATGTTTTCGGGCCCAAAAACCTAAGTTTAGGCCCATGGATTTGATTGTGGGCTTGCGCTCTTGGGCTTCAAATGGACGTTCGTGGCGACGTCGGTTGACCCACGGGGCCCACAATATAACAAATCGAAGCTGACTCAGAGGGCTATAGTGCGGGCCCCAAAGCCCATCTATAGCGATTTGTCTTTGGGCCCAAAAACCCATATTTAGGCCCATGCATTTGATAGAGTAGGCTTGGGCACCTGGGCTTCAAATGGACGTTCTTGGCGGCATGGGTCAACCCATGGGGGCCCATAATATATCAAATCGAAGCTGACTCAGAGGGTGATAGTACGGGCCATAAAGCCCATCTATAGCGATTTGTCTTTGGGCCCAAAAACCCATGTTTAGGCCCTTGGATTTGATAGAGTGGGCTTGGGCACTTGGGCTTCAAATGGACGTTCGTGGCGGAATGGGTCGACCCACGGGGCTTATAATATATCAAATCGAAGCTGACTCAGAGGGCTATAGAGTGGGCCCCAAAGCCCATCTATAGCGTTTTGTCTTTGGGCCCAAAAACCCATGTTTAGGCCCATGGATTTGATAGAGTGGGCTTGCGCACTTGGGCATCAAATGGACGTTCGTGGCGGCATCGGTTGACCCACGGGGCCCATAATATATCAAATCGAAGCTGACTCAGAGGGCTATAATGGGTGCTACACACTGAGTCTGTAGCGGTTTGAACTTCGGGCCCAAAAACCCATGTTTTCGGGCCCAAAAACCTAAGTTTAGGCCCATGGATTTGAATGTGGGCTTGCGCACTTGGGCTTCAAATGGACATTCGTGGCGGCGTCGGTTGACCCACGGGGCCCACAATATATCAAATCGAAGCTGACTCAGAGGGCTATAGTGCGGGCCATAAAGCCCATCTATAGCGATTTGTCTTTGGGCACAAAAACCCATGTTTAGGCCCATGGATTTGATAGAGTGGGCTTGGGCACCTGGGCTTCAAATGGACGTTCTTGCCGGCATGGCTCGACCCACGGGGCCCATAATATATCAAATCAAAGCTGACTCAGAGGGTTATAGTGCGGGCCATAAAGTCCATCTATAGCGATTTGTCTTTGGGCCCAAAAACCCATGTTTAGGCCCATGGTTTTGATAGAGTTGGCTTGGGCACTTGGGCTTCAAATGGACGTTCGTGGCGGCATGGGTCGACCCACGGGGTCCACAATATATCAAATCGAAGATGACTCAGAGGGCTATAGAGCGGGCCCCAAAGCCCATCTATAGCGTTTTTTCTTTGGGCCCAAAAACCCATGTTTATGCCCATGGATTTGATAGAGTGGGCTTGCGCACTTGGGCTTCAAAAGGACGTTCGTGGCGGCATCGGTTGACCCACGGGGCCCATAATATATCAAATCGAAGCTGACTCAGAGGGCTATAATGGACGCTACACACTGCTTGCATCTGTAGCAGTTGAACTTCGGGCCCAAAAACCCATGTTTTCAGGCCCAAAAACCTAAGTTTAGGCCCATGGATTTGAATGTGGGCTTGCGCACTTGGGCTTCAAATGGACGTTCGTGGCGGCGTCGGTTGACCCACGGGGCCCACAATATATCAAATCGAAGCTGACTCAGAGGGCTATAGTGCGGGCCATAAAACCCATCTATAGCGATTTGTCTTTGGGCCCAAAAACCCATGTTTAGGCCCATGGATTTGATAGAGTGGGCTTGGGCACCTGGGCTTCAAATGGACGTTCTTGCCAGCATGGCTCGACCCACGGGGCCCATAATATATCAAATCGAAGCTGACTCAGAGGGCTATAGTGCGGGCCATAAAGTCCATCTATAGCGATTTATCTTTGGGCCCAAAAACCCATGTTTAGGCCCATGGATTTGATAGAGTTGGCTTGGGCACTTGGGCTTCCAATGGACGTTCGTGGCGGAATGGGTCGACCCACGGGGCCCACAATATATCAAATCGAAGCTGACTCAGAGGGCTATAGAGCGGGCCCCAAAGCCCATCAATAGCGTTTTGTCTTTGGGCCCAAAAACCCATGTTTAGGCCCATGGATTTGATAGAGTGGGCTTGTGCACTTGGGCTTCAAATAGACGTTCGTGGCGGGCATCGGCTGACCCACGGGGCCCATAATATATCAAATCGAAGCTGACTCAGAGGGCTATGATGGACGCTACAAACTGCATCTGTAGCGGTTGAACTTCAGGCCCAAAAACCCATGTTTTCAGGCCCAAAAACCTAAGTTTAGGCCCATGGATTTGATTGTGGGCTTGCGCACTTAGGCTTCAAATGGACGTTCGTGGCGACGTCGGTTGACCCACGGGGCCCACAATATATCAAATCAAAGCTGACTCAGAGGGCTATAGTGTGGGCCCCAAAGCCCATCTATAGCGATTTGTCTTTGGGCCCAAAAACCCATATTTAGGCCCATGGATTTAATAGAGTGGGCTTGGGCACCTGGGCTTCAAATGGACGTTCTTGGCGGCATGGGTCAACCCATGGGGCCCATAATATATCAAATCGAAGCTGACTCAGAGGGCGATAGTGCGGACCATAAAGCCCATATATAGCAATTTGTCTTTGGGCCCAAAAACCCATGTTTTAGGCCCATGGATTTGATAGAGTGGGCTTTGGCACTTGGGCTTCAAATGGACGTTCGTGGCGGAATCGGTCGACCCAGGGGCCCATGATATATCAAATCGAAGCTGACTCAGAGGGCTATAGAGCGGGCCCCAAAGCCCATCTATAGCGTTTTGTCTTTGGGCCCAAAAACCCATGTTTAGGCCCATGGATTTGATAGAGTGGGCTTGCGCACTTGGGCTTCAAATGGACGTTCGTGGCGGCATCGGTTGACCCACGGGGCCCATAATATATCAAATCGAAGCTGACTCAGAGGGCGATAGTGCGCGATAGTGCGGGCCATAAAGCCCATCTATAGCGATTTGTCTTTGGGCCCAAAAACCCATGTTTAGGCCCATGGATTTGATAGAGTGGGCTTGGGCACTTGGGCTTCAAATGGACGTTCGTGGCGGAATGGGTCGACCCACGGGGCCCATAATATATCAAATCGAAGCTGACTCAGAGGGCTATAGAGCGAGCCCCAAAGCCCATCTATAGCGTTTTGTCTTTGGGCCCAAAAACCCATGTTTAGGCCCATGGATTTGATAGAGTGGGCTTGCGCACTTGGGCTTCAAATGGACGTTCGTGGCGGCATCGGTTGACCCACGGGGCCCATAATATATCAAATCGAAGCTGACTCAGAGGGCTATAATGAGCGCTATACACTGCATCTGTAACGGTTGAACTTCGGGCCCAAAAACCCATGTTTTCGGGCCCAAAAACCTAAGTTTAGGCCCATGGATTTGAATGTGGGCTTGCGGACTTGGGCTTCAAATGGACGTTCGTGGCGGCGTCGGTTGACCCACTGGGCCCACAATATATCAAATCGAAGCTGTCTCAGAGGGATATAGTGCGGGCCATAAAGCCCATCTATAGCGATTTGTCTTTGGGCCCAAAAACTCATGTTTAGGCCCATGGATTTGATAGAGTTGGCTTGGGCACTTGGGCTTCAAATGGACGTTCGTGGCGGAATGGGTTGACCCACGGGGCCCACAATAATCAAATCGAAGCTGACTCAGAGAGCTATAGAGCGGGCCCCAAAGCCCATCTATAGCATTTTGTCTTTGGGCCCAAAAACCCATGTTTAGGCCCATGGATTTGATAAAGTGGGCTTGCGCACTTGGGCTTCAAATGGACGTTCGTGGTGGCATCGGTTGACCCACGGGGCCCATAATATATCAAATCGAAGCTGACTCAGAGGGCTATAATGGGCGCTACACACTGCATCTATAGCGGTTGAACTTCGGGCCCAAAAACCCATGTTTTCGGGCCCAAAAACCTAAGTTTAGGCCCATGGATTTGAATGTGGGCTTGCGCACTTGGGCTTCAAATGGACGTTCGTGGCGGCGTCGGTTGACCCACGGGGCCCACAATATATCAAATCGAAGCTGTCTCAGAGGGATATAGTGCGGGCCATAAAGCCCATCTATAGCGATTTGTCTTTGGGCCCAAAAACCCATGTTTAGGCCCATGGATTTGATAGAGTTGGCTTGCGCACTTGGGCTTCAAATGGACGTTCGTGGCGGCATGGGCCGACCCACGGGGCCCACAATATATCAAATCGAAGCTGACTCAGAGGGCTATAATGGACGCTACAAACTGCGTCTGTAGCGGTTGAACTTCAGGCCCAAAAACCCATGTTTTCGGGCCCAAAAACCTAAGTTTAGGCCCATGGATTTGAATGTGGGCTTGCGCACTTGGGCTTCAAATGGACGTTCGTCGCGGCGTCGGTTGACCCACGGGGCCCACAATATATCAAATCGAAGCTGACTCAGAGGGCTATAGTGCGGGCCATAAAGCCCATCTATAGCGATTTGTCTTTGGGCCCAAAAACCCATGTTTAGGCCCATGGATTTGATAGAGTTGGCTTGGGCACTTGGGCTTCAAATGGACGTTCGTGGTGGCATGGGTCGACCCACGGGGCCCATAATATATCAAATCGAAGCTGACTCAGAGGGCTATAGAGCGGGCCACAAAGCCCATCAATAGCGTTTTGTCTTTGGGCCCAAAAACCCATGTTTAGGCCCATGGATTTGATAGAGTGGGCTTGTGCACTTGGGCTTCAAATAGACGTTCGTGGCGGCATCGGTTGACCCACGGGGCCCACAATATATCAAATCGAAGCTGACTCAGAGGGCTATGATGGACGCTATAAACTGCATCTATAGCGGTTGAACTTCAGGCCCAAAAACCCATGTTTTCGGGCCCATAAACCTAAGTTTAGGCCCATGGATTTGATTGTGGGCTTGCGCACTTAGGCTTCAAATGGACGTTCGTGGCGACGTCGGTTGACCCACGGGGCCCACAATATATCAAATCGAAGCTGACTCAGAGGGCTATAGTGCGGGCCTCAAAGCCCATCTATAGCGATTTGTCTTTGGGCCCAAAAACCCATATTTAGGCCCATGGATTTGATAGATTGGGCTTGGGCACCTGGGCTTCAAATGGACGTTCTTGGCGGCATGGGTCAACCCATGGGGCCCATAATATATCAAATCAAAGCTGACTCAGAGGGCGATACTGCGGGCCATAAAGCCCATCTATAGCGATTTGTCTTTCAGCCCAAAAACCCATGTTTAGGCCCATGGATTTGATAGAGTGGGCTTGGGCACTTGGGCTTCAAATGGACGTTCGTGGCGGAATGGGTCGACCCACGGGGGCCCATAATATATCAAATCGAAGCTGACTCAGAGGGGTATAGAGCGGGCCCCAAAGCCCATCTATAGCGTTTTATCTTTGGGCCCAAAAACCCATGTTTAGGCCCATGGATTTGATAGAGTGGGCTTGCGCACTTGGGCTTCAAATGGACGTTCGTAGCGGCATCGGTTGACTCACGAGGCCCATAATATATCAAATCGAAGCTGACTCAGAGGGCTATAATGAGTGCTACACACTGCGCCTGTAGCAGTTGAACTTCGGGCACAAAAACCCATGTTTTCTGGCCTAAAAACCTAAGTTTAGGCCCATGGATTTGAATGTGGGCTTGCGCACTTGGGCTTCAAATGGACGTTCGTGGCAGCGTCGGTTGACCCACGGGGCCCACAATATATCAAATCGAAGCTGTCTTAGAGGGATATAGTGCGGGCCATAAAGCCCATCTATAGCGATTTGTCTTTGGGCCCAAAAACCCATGTTTAGGCCCATGGATTTGATAGAGTTGGCTTGGGCACTTGGGCTTCAAGTGGACGTTCGTGGCGGCATGGGCCGACCCACGGGTCCCACAATATATCAAATCAAAGCTGACTCAGAGGGCTATAATGGACGCTACAAACTGCATCTGTAACGGTTGAACTTCGGGCCCAAAAACCCATGTTTTCGGGCCCAAAAACTTAAGTTTAGGCCCATGGATTTGATTGTGGGCTTGCGCACTTGGGCTTCAAATGGACGTTCGTGGCGACGTCGGTTGACCCACGGGGCCCACAATATATTAAATCAAAGCTGACTCAGAGGGCTATAGTGCGGGCCCCAAAGCCCATCTATAGCGATTTGTCTTTGGGCCCAAAAACCCATATTTAGGCCCATGGATTTGATAGAGTGGGCTTGGGCACCTGGGCTTCAAATGGACGTTCTTGGCGGCATGGGTCAACCCATGGGGCCCATAATATATCAAATCGAAGCTGACTCAGAGGGCGATAGTGCGGGCCATAAAGCCCATCTATAGCGATTTGTCTTTGGGCCCAAAAACCCATGTTTAGGCCCATGGATTTGATAGAGTGGGCTTGGGCACTTGGGCTTCAAATGGACGTTCGTGGCGGAATGGGTTGACCCACGGGGCCCACAATATATCAAATCGAAGCTGACTCAGAGGGCTATAGTGCGGGCCATAAAGCCCATCTATAGCGATTTGTCTTTGGGCCCAAAAACCCATGTTTAGGCCCATGGATTTGATAGAGTTGCCTTGGGCACTTGGGCTTCAAATGGACGTTCGTGGCGGAATGGGTCGACCCACGGGGCCCACAATATATCATATCGAAGCTGACTCAGAGGGCTATAGAGCGGGCCCCAAAGCCCATCTATAGCGTTTTGTCTTTGGGCCCAAAAACCCATGTTTAGACCCATGGATTTGATAGAGTGGGCTTGCGCACTTGGGCTTCAAATGGACGTTCGTGGCGGCATCGGTTGACCCACGGGGCCCATAATATATCAAATCGAAGCTGACTCAGAGGGCTATAATGGGCGCTACAAACTATGTCTGTAGCGGTTGAACTTCGGGCCCAAAAACCCATGTTTTCGGGCCCAAAAACTTAAGATTAGGCCCATGGATTTGAATGTGGGCTTGCGCACTTGGGCTTCAAATGGACGTTCGTGGCGGCGTCGGTTGACCCACGGGGCCCACAATATATCAAATCGAAGCTGACTCAGAGGGCTATAGTACGGGCCATAAAGCCCATCTATAGCGATTTGTCTTTGGGCCCAAAAACCCATGTTTAGGCCCATGGATTTGATAGAGTTGGCTTGGGCACTTGGGCTTCAAATGGACGTTCGTGGCGGCATGGGTCGACCCACGGGGCCGATAATATATCAAATCGAAGCTGACTCAGAGGGCTATAGAGCGGGCCACAAAGCCCATCAATAGCGTTTTGTCTTTGGGCCCAAAAACCCATGTTTAGGCCCATGGATTTGATAGAGTGGGCTTGTGCACTTGGGCTTCAAATAGACGTTCGTGGCGGCATCGGTTGACCCACGGGGCCCACAATATATCAAATCAAAGCTGACTCAGAGGGCTATGATGGACGCTACAAACTGCATCTGTAGCGGTTGAACTTCAGGCCCAAAAACCCATGTTTTCAGGCCCATAAACCTAAGTTTAGGCCCACGGATTTGATTGTGGGCTTGCGCACTTAGGCTTCAAATGGACGTTCGTGGCGACGTCGGTTGACCCACGGGGCCCACAATATATCAAATCGAAGCTGACTCAGAGAGCTATAGTGCGGGCCCCAAAGCCCATCTATAGCGATTTGTCTTTGGGCCCAAAAACCCATATTTAGGCCCATGGATTTGATAGATTGGGCTTGGGCACCTGGGCTTCAAATGGACGTTCTTGGCGGCATGGGTCAACCCATGGGGCCCATAATATATCAAATCAAAGCTGACTCAGAGGGCGATAGTGCGGGCCATAAAGCCCATCTATAGCGATTTGTCTTTCGGCCCAAAAACCCATGTTTAGGCCCATGGATTTGATAGAGTGGGCTTGGGCACTTGGGCTTCAAATGGACGTTCGTGGCGGAATGGGTCAACCCACGGGGCCCATAATATATCAAATCGAAGCTGACTCAGAGGGGTATAGAGCGGGCCCCAAAGCCCATCTATAGCGTTTTATCTTTGGGCCCAAAAACCCATGTTTAGGCCCATGGATTTGATAGAGTGGGCTTGCGCACTTGGGCTTCAAATGGACGTTCGTAGCGGCATCGGTTGACCCACGAGGCCCATAATATATCAAATCGAAGCTGACTCAGAGGGCTATAATGGGCGCTACACACTGCGTCTGTAGCGGTTGAACTTCGGGCCCAAAAACCCATGTTTTCGGGCCTAAAAACCTAAGTTTAGGCCCATGGATTTGAATGTGGGCTTGCGCACTTGGGCTTCAAATGGACGTTCGTGGCAGCGTCGGTTGACCCACGGGGCCCACAATATATCAAATCGAAGCTGTCTCAGAGGGATATAGTGCGGGCCATAAAGCCCATCTATAGCGATTTGTCTTTGGGCCCAAAAACCCATGTTTAGGCCCATGGATTTGATAGAGTTGGCTTGGGCACTTGGGCTTCAAGTGGACGTTCGTGGCGGCATGGGCCGACCCACGGGTCCCACAATATATCAAATCGAAGCTGACTCAGAGGGCTATAATGGACGCTACAAACTGCATCTGTAGCGGTTGAACTTCGGGCCCAAAAACCCATTTTTTCGGGCCCAAAAACTTAAGTTTAGGCCCATGGATTTGATTGTGGGCTTGCGCACTTGGGCTTCAAATGGACGTTCGTGGCGATGTCGGTTGACCCACGGGGCCCACAATATATTAAATCGAAGCTGACTCAGAGGGCTATAGTGTGGGCCCCAAAGCCCATCTATAGCGATTTGTCTTTGGGCCCAAAAACCCATATTTAGGCCATGGATTTGATAGAGTGGGCTTGGGCACCTGGGCTTCAAATGGATGTTCTTGGCGGCATGGGTCAACCCATGGGGCCCATAATATATCAAATCGAAGCTGACTTAGAGGGCGATAGTGCGGGCCCCAAAGCCCATCTATAGCGTTTTGTCTTTGGCCCCAAAAACCCATGTTTAGGCCCATGGATTTGATAGAGTGGGCTTGCGCACTTGGGCTTCAAATGGACGTTCGTGGCGGCATCGGTTGAACCACGGGGCCCATAATATATCAAATCGAACCTGACTCAGAGGGCTATAATGGGCGCTACAAACTGTGTCTGTAGCGGTTGAACTTCGGGCCCAAAAACCCATGTTTTCGGGCCCAAAAACCTAAGTTTAGGCCCATGGATTTGAATGTGGGCTTGCGCACTTGGGCTTCAAATGGACGTTCGTGGCGGCGTCGGTTGACCCACGGGGCCCACAATATATCAAATCGAAGCTGACTCAGAGGGCTATAGTGCGGGCCATAAAGCCCATCTATAGCGATTTGTCTTTGGGCCCAAAAACCCATGTTTAGGCCCATGGATTTGATAGAGTTGCCTTGGGCACTTGGGCTTCAAATGGACGTTCGTGGCGGAATGGGTCGACCCACGGGGCCCACAATATATCATATCGAAGCTGACTCAGAGGGCTATAGAGCGGGCCCCAAAGCCCATCTATAGCGTTTTGTCTTTGGGCCCAAAAACCCATGTTTAGGCCCATGGATTTGATAGAGTGGGCTTGCGCACTTGGGCTTCAAATGGACGTTCGTGGCGGCATCGGTTGACCCACGGGGCCCATAATATATCAAATCGAAGCTGACTCAGAGGGCTATAATGGGCGCTACAAACTATGTCTGTAGCGGTTGAACTTCGGGCCCAAAAACCCATGTTTTCGGGCCCAAAAACTTAAGTTTAGGCCCATGGATTTGAATGTGGGCTTGCGCACTTGGGCTTCAAATGGACGTTCGTGGCGGCGGCGGTTGACCCACGGGGCCCACAATATATCAAATCGAAGCTGACTCAGAGGGCTATAGTGCAGGCCATAAAGCCCATCTATAACGATTTGTCTTTGGGCCCAAAAACCCATGTTTAGGCCCATGGATTTGATAGAGTTGGCTTGGGCACGTGGGCTTCAAATGGACGTTTGTGGCGGCATGGGTCGACCCACGAGGCCCATAATATATCAAATCGAAGCTGACTCAGAGGGCTATAGAGCGGGGCCCCAAAGCCCATCAATAGCGTTTTGTCTTTGGGCCCAAAAACCCATGTTTAGGCCCATGGATTTGATAGAGTGGGTTGTGCACTTGGGCTTCAAATGGACGTTCGTGGCGGCATCGGTTGACCCACGGGGCCCACAATATATCAAATCGAAGCTGACTCAGAGGGCTATGATGGACGCTACAAACTGCATCTGTAGCGGTTGAACTTCGGGCCTAAAAACCCATGTTTTCGGGCCCAAAAACCTAAGTTTAGGCCCATGGATTTGATTGTGGGCTTGCGCACTTGGGCTTCAAATGGACGTTCGTGGTGGCATCGGTTGACCCACGGGGCCCACAATACATCAAATCGAAGCTGACTCAGAGGGCTATAATGGGCGCTATAAACTGCGTCTGTAGCGGTTGAACTTCGGGCCCAAACACCCATGTTTTCGGGCCCAAAAACCTAAGTTTAGGCCCATGGATTTGAATGTGGGCTTGCGCACTTGGGCTTCAAATGGACGTTCGTGGCGGCGTCGGTTGACCCACGGGGCCCACAATATATCAAATCGAAGCTGACTCAGGGGGCTATAGTGCGGGCCATAAAGCCCATCTATAGCGATTTGTCTTTGGGCCCAAAAACCCATGTTTAGGCCCATGGATTTGATAGAGTTGGCTTGGTCACCTGGGCTTCAAATGGACGTTCTTGGCGGCATGGGTCAACCCATGGGGCCCATAATATATCAAATCGAAGCTGACTCAGAGGGCGATAGTGCGGGCCATAAAGCCCATCTATAGCGATTTGTCTTTGGGCCCAAAAACCCATGTTTAGGCCCATGGATTGGATAGAGTGGGCTTGGGCACTTGGGCTTCAAATGGACGTTCGTGGCGGAATGGGTCGACCCACGGGGCCCATAATATATCAAATCGAAGCTGACTCAGAGGGCTATAATGGGCGCTACACACTGCGTCTGTAGCTGTTGAACTTCGGGCCCAAAAACCCATGTTTTCGGGCCCAAAAACCTAAGTTTAGGCCCATGGATTTGAATGTGGGCTTGCGCACTTGGGCTTCAAATGGACGTTCGTGGCGGCGTCGGTTGACCCACGGGGCCCACAATATATCAAATCGAAGCTGACTCAGAGGGCTATAGTACGGGCCACAAAGCCCATCTATAGCGATTTGTCTTTGGGCCCAAAAACCCATGTTTAGGCCCATGGATTTGATAGAGTTGGCTTGGGCACTTGGGCTTCAAATGGACGTTCGTGGCGGCAGGGGTCGACCCACGGGGCCCACAATATATCAAATCGAAGTTGACTCAGAGGGCTATAGAGCGGGCCCCAAAGCCCATCAATAGCATTTTGTCTTTGGGCCCAAAAACCCATGTTTAGGCCCATGGATTTGATAGAGTGGGCTTGTGCACTTGGGCTTCAAATGGACGTTCGTGGCGGCATCGGTTGACCCACTGGGCCCACAATATATCAAATCGAAGCAGACTCAGAGGGCTATGATGGACGCTATAAACTGCATCTGTAGCGATTGATCTTCGGGCCTAAAAACCCATGTTTTCGGGACCAAAAACCTAAGTTTAGGCCCATGGATTTGATTGTGGGCTTGCGCTCTTGGGCTTCAAATGGACGTTCGTGGCGACGTCGGTTGACCCACGGGGCCCACAATATAACAAATCGAAGCTGACTCAGAGGGCTATAGTGCGGGCCCCAAAGCCCATCTATAGCGATTTGTCTTTGGGCCCGAAAACCCATATTTAGGCCCATGCATTTGATAGAGTAGGCTTGGGCACCTGGGCTTCAAATGGACGTTCTTGGCGGCATGGGTCAACTCATGGGGCCCATAATATATCAAATCGAAGCTGACTCAGAGGGCGATAGTGCAGGCCATAAAGCCCATCTATAGCGATTTGTCTTTGGGCCCAAAAACCCATGTTTAGGCCCATGGATTTGATAGAGTGGGCTTGGGCACTTGGGCTTCAAATGGACGTTCGTGGCGGAATGGGTCGACCCACGGGGCCTATAATATATCAAATCGAAGCTGACTCAGAGGGCTATAGAGCGGGCCCTAAAGCCTATCTATAGCGTTTTGTCTTTGGGCCCAAAAACCCATGTTTAGGCCCATGGATTTGATAGAGTGGGCTTGCGCACTTGGGCATCAAATGGACGTTCGTGGCGGCATCGGTTGACCCACGGGGCCCATAATATATCAAATCGAAGCTAATTCAGAGGGCTATAATGGGCACTACACACTATGTCTGTAGCGGTTGAACTTCGGGCCCAAAAACCCATGTTTTCGGGCCCAAAAACCTAAGTTTAGGCCCATGGATTTGAATGTGGGCTTGCGCACTTGGGCTTCAAATGGACATTCGTGGCGGCGTCGGTTGACCCACGGGGCCCACAATATATCAAATCGAAGCTGACTCAGAGGGCTATAGTGCGGGCCATAAAGCCCATCTATAGCGATTTGTCTTTGGGCCCAAAAACCCATGTTTAGGCCCATGGATTTGATAGAGTGGGCTTGGGCACCTGGGCTTCAAATGGACGTTCTTGCCGGCATGGCTCGACCCACGGGGCCCATAATATATCAAATCAAAGCTGACTCAGAGGGCTATAGTGCGGGCCATAAAGCCCATCTATAGCGATTTGTCTTTGGGCCCAAAAACCCATGTTTAGGCCCATGGCTTTGATAGAGTTGGCTTGGGCACTTGGGCTTCAAATGGACGTTCGTGGCAGCATGGGTCAACCCACGGGGTCCACAATATATCAAATCGAAGCTGACTCAGAGGGCTATAGAGCGGGCCCCAAAGCCCATCTATAGCATTTTTTCTTTGGGCCCAAAAACCCATGTTTAGGCCCATGGATATGATAGAGTGGGCTTGCGCACTTGGGCTTCAAATGGACGTTCGTGGCGGCATCGGTTGACCCACGGGGCCCATAATATATCAAATCGAAGCTGACTCAGAGGGCTATAATGGGCACTACAAACAACATCTGTAGCGGTTGAACTTCGGGCCCAAAAACCCATGTTTTCGGGCCCAAAAACCTAAGTTTAGGCCCATGGATTTGAATGTGGGCTTGCGCACTTGGGCTTCAAATGGACGTTCGTGGCGGCGTCGGTTGACCCACGGGGCCCACAATATATCAAATCGAAGCTGACTCAGAGGGCTATAGTGCGGGCCATAAAGCCCATCTATAGCGATTTGTCTTTGGGCCCAAAAACCCATGTTTAGGCCCATGGATTTGATAGAGTTGGCTTGGGCACTTGGGCTTCAAATGGACGTTCGTGGCGGCATGGGTCGACCCACGGGGCCCACAATATATCAAATCGAAGCTGACTCAGAGGGCTATAGAGCGGGCCCCAAAGCCCATCAATAGCATTTTGTCTTTGGGCCCAAAAACCCATGTTTAGGCCCATGGATTTGATAGAGTGGGCTTGTGCACTTGGGCTTCAAATGGACGTTCGTGGCGGCATCGGTTGACCCACTGGGCCTACAATATATCAAATCGAAGCTGACTCAGAGGGCTATGATGGACGCTATAAACTGCATCTGTAGCGATTGATCTTCGGGCCTAAAAACCCATGTTTTCGGGCCCAAAAACCTAAGTTTAGGCCCATGGATTTGATTGTGGGCTTGCGCTCTTGGGCTTCAAATGGACGTTCGTGGCGACGTCGGTTGACCCACGAGGCCCACAATATAACAAATCGAAGCTGACTCTGAGGGCTATAGTGCGGGCCCCAAAGCCCATCTATAGCGATTTGTCTTTGGGCCCAAAAACCCATATTTAGGCCCATGCATTTGATAGAGTAGGCTTGGGCACCTGGGCTTCAAATGGACGTTCTTGGCGGCATGGGGCAACTCATGGGGCCCATAATATATCAAATCGAAGCTGACTCAGAGGGCGATAGTGCAGGCCATAAAGCCCATCTATAGCGATTTGTCTTTGGGCCCAAAAACCCATGTTTAGGCCCATGGATTTGATAGAGTGGGCTTGGGCACTTGGGCTTCAAATGGACGTTCGTGGCGGAATGGGTCGACCCACGGGGCCTATAATATATCAAATTGAAGCTGACTCAGAGGGCTATAGAGCGGGCCCTAAAGCCTATCTATAGCGTTTTGTCTTTGGGCCCAAAAACCCATGTTTAGGCCCATGGATTTGATAGAGTGGGCTTGCGCACTTGGGCATCAAATGGACGTTCGTGGCGGCATCGGTTGACCCACGGGGCCCATAATATATCAAATCGAAGCTAACTCAGAGGGCTATAATGGGCACTACACACTATGTCTGTAGCGGTTGAACTTCGGGCCCAAAAACCCATGTTTTCGGGCCCAAAAACCTAAGTTTAGGCCCATGGATTTGAATGTGGGCTTGCGCACTTGGGCTTCAAATGGACATTCGTGGCGGCGTCGGTTGACCCACGGGGCCCACAATATATCAAATCGAAGCTGACTCAGAGGGCTATAGTGCGGGCCATAAAGCCCATCTATAGCGATTTGTCTTTGGGCCCAAAAACCCATGTTTAGGCCCATGGATTTGATAGAGTGGGCTTGGGCACCTGGGCTTCAAATGGACGTTCTTGCCGGCATGGCTCGACCCACGGGGCCCATAATATATCAAATCAAAGCTGACTCAGAGGGCTATAGTGCGGGCCATAAAGCCCATCTATAGCGATTTGTCTTTGGGCCCAAAAACCCATGTTTAGGCCCATGGCTTTGATAGAGTTGGCTTGGGCACTTGGGCTTCAAATGGACGTTCGTGGCAGCATGGGTCAACCCACGGGGTCCACAATATATCAAATCGAAGCTGACTCAGAGGGCTATAGAGCGGGCCCCAAAGCCCATCTATAGCGTTTTTTCTTTGGGCCCAAAAACCCATGTTTAGGCCCATGGATTTGATAGAGTGGGCTTGCGCACTTGGGCTTCAAATGGACGTTCGTGGCGGCATCGGTTGACCCACGGGGCCCATAATATATCAAATCGAAGCTGACTCAGAGGGCTATAATGGACGCTACACACTGCATCTGTAGCGGTTGAACTTCGGGCCCAAAAACCCATGTTTTCAAGCCCAAAAACCTAAGTTTAGGCCCATGGATTTGAATGTGGGCTTGCGCACTTGGGCTTCAAATGGACGTTCGTGGCGGCGTCGGTTGACCCACGGGGCCCATAATATATCAAATCGAAGCTGACTCAGAGGGCTATAATGGGCGCTACACACTATGTTTGTAGCGGTTGAACTTCGGGCCCAAAAACCTAAGTTTAGGCCCATGGATTTGAATGTGGGCTTGCGCACTTGGGCTTCAAATGGACGTTCGTGGCGGCGTCGGTTGACCCACGGGGCCCACAATATATCAAATCGAAGCTGACTCAGAGGGCTATAGTACGGGCCACAAAGCCCATCTATAGCGATTTCTCTTTGGGCCCAAAAACCCATGTTTAGGCCCATGGATTTGATAGAGTTGGCTTGGGCACTTGGGCTTCAAATGGACGTTCGTGGCGGCATGGGTCGACCCGCGGGGCCCACAATATATCAAATCGAAGCTGACTCAGAGGGGTATAGAGCGGGCCCCAAAGCTCATCTATAGCGTTTTGTCTTTGGGCCCAAAAACCCATGTTTAGGCCCATGGATTTGATAGAGTGGGCTTGCGCACTTGGGCTTCAAATGGACGTTCGTGGCGGTATCGGTTGACCCACGGGGCCCATAATATATCAAATCGAAGCTGACTCAGAGGGCTATAATGGGCGCTACACACTGCGTCTGTAGCGGTTGAACTTCGGGCCCAAAAACCGATGTTTTTCGGGCCCAAAAACCTAAGTTTAGGCCCATGGATTTGAATATGGGCTTGCGCACTTGGGCTTCAAATGGACGTTCGTGGCGTCGTCGGTTGACCCACGGGGCCAACAATATATGAAATCGAAGCTGACTCAGAGGGCTATAGTGCGGGCCACAAAGCCCATCTATAGCGATTTGTCTTTGGGCCAAAAACCCATGTTTAGGCCCATGGATTTAATAGAGTTGGCTTGGTCACTTGGGCTTCAAATGGACATTCGTGGCGGCATGGGTCGATCCACGGGGCCCACAATATATCAAATCGAAGCTGACTCAGAGGGCTATAGAGCGGGCCCCAAAGCCCATCAATAGCGTTTTGTCTTTGGGCCCAGAAACCCATGTTTAGGCCCATGGATTTGATAGAGTGGGCTTGTGCTCTTGGGGTTCAAATGGACGTTCGTGGCGGCATCGGTTGACCCACGGGGCCCACAATATATCAAATCGAAGCTGACTCAGAGGGCTATGATGGACGCTACAAACTGCATCTGTAGCGATTGAACTTCGGGCCTAAAAACCCATGTTTTCGGGCCCAAAAACCTAAGTTTAGGCCCATGGATTTGATTGTGGGCTTGCGCTCTTGGGCTTCAAATGGACGTTCGTGGCGACGTCGGTTGACCCACGGGGCCCCCAATATAACAAATCGAAGCTGACTCAGAGGGCTATAGTGCGGGCCCCAAAGCCCATCTATAGCGATTTGTTTTTGGGCCCAAAAACCCATATTTAGGCCCATGCATTTGATAGAGTAGGCTTGGGCACCTGGGCTTCAAATGGACGTTCTTGGCGGCATGGGTCAACCCATGGGGCCCATAATATATCAAATCGAAGCTGACTCAGAGGGTGATAGTGCGGGCCATAAAGCCCATCTATAGCGATTTGTCTTTGGGCCCAAAAACCCATGTTTAGGCCCTTGGATTTGATAGAGTGGGCTTGGGCACTTGGGCTTCAAATGGACGTTCGTGGCGGAATGGGTCGAACCACGGGGCTTATAATATATCAAATCGAAGCTGACTCAGAGGGCTATAGAGTGGGCCCCAAAGCCCATCCATAGCGTTTTGTCTTTGTGTCCAAAAACCCATGTTTAGGCCCATGGATTTGATAGAGTGGGCTTGCGCACTTGGGCATCAAATGGACGTTCGTGGCGGCATCGGTTGACCCACGGGGCCCATAATATATCAAATCAAAGCTGACTCAGAGGGCTATAATGGGTGCTACACACTGCGTCTGTAGCGGTTGAACTTCGGGCCCAAAAACCCATGTTTTTCGGGCCCAAAAACCTAAGTTTAGGCCCATGGATTTGAATGTGGGCTTGCGCACTTGGGCTTCAAATGGACATTCGTGGTGGCGTCGGTTGACCCACGGGGCCCACAATATATCAAATCGAAGCTGACTCAGAGGGCTATAGTGCGGGCCATAAAGCCCATCTATAGCGATTTGTCTTTGGGCCCAAAAACCCATGTTTAGGCCCATGGATTTGATAGAGTGGGCTTGGGCACCTGGGCTTCAAATGGACGTTCTTGCCGGCATGGCTCGACCCACGGGGCCCATAATATATCAAATCAAAGCTGACTCAGAGGGTTATAGTGCGGGCCATAAAGTCCATCTATAGCGATTTGTCTTTGGGCCCAAAAACCCATGTTTAGGCCCATGGCTTTGATAGAGTTGGCTTGGGCACTTGGGCTTCAAATGGACGTTCGTGGCGGCATGGGTCTACCCACGGGGTCCACAATATATCAAATCGAAGATGACTCAGAGGGCTATAGAGCGGGCCCCAAAGCCCATCTATAGCGTTTTTTCTTTGGGCCCAAAAACCCATGTTTAGGCCCATGGATTTGATAGAGTGGGCTTGCGCACTTGGGCTTCAAATGGACGTTCGTGGCGGCATCGGTTGACCCACGGGGCCCATAATATATCAAATCGAAGCTTGACTCAGAGGGCTATAATGGACGCTACACACTACATCTGTAACAGTTGAACTTCGGGCCCAAAAACCCATGTTTTCAGGCCCAAAAACCTAAGTATAGGCCCATGGATTTGAATGTGGGCTTGCGCACTTGGGCTTCAAATGGACGTTCGTGGCGGCGTCGGTTGACCCACGGGGCCCACAATATATCAAATCGAAGCTGACTCAGAGGGCTATAGTGCGGGCCATAAAACCCATCTATAGCGATTTGTCTTTGGGCCCAAAAACCCATGTTTAGGCCCATGGATTTGATAGAGTGGGCTTGGGCACCTGGGCTTCAAATGGACGTTCTTGCCAGCATGGCTCGACCCACGGGGCCCATAATATATCAAATCGAAGCTGACTCAGAGGGCTATAGTGCGGGCCATAAAGTCCATCTATAGCGATTTATCTTTGGGCCCAAAAACCCATGTTTAGGCCCATTGATTTGATAGAGTTGGCTTGGGCACTTGGGCTTCCAATGGACGTTCGTGGCGGAATGGGTCGACCCACGGGGCCCACAATATATCAAATCGAAGCTGACTCAGAGGGCTATAGAGCGGGCCCCAAAGCCCATCAATAGCGTTTTGTCTTTGGGCCCAAAAACCCATGTTTAGGCCCATGGATTTGATAGAGTGGGCTTGTGCACTTGGGCTTCAAATAGACGTTCGTGGCGGCATCGGCTGACCCACGGGGCCCATAATATATCAAATCGAAGCTGACTCAGAGGGCTATGATGGACGCTACAAACTGCATCTGTAGCGGTTGAACTTCAGGCCCAAAAACCCATGTTTTCAGGCCCAAAAACCTAAGTTTAGGCCCATGGATTTGATTGTGGGCTTGCGCACTTAGGCTTCAAATGGACGTTCGTGGCGACGTCGGTTGACCCACGGGGCCCACAATATATCAAATCAAAGCTGACTCAGAGGGCTATAGTGGCCCCAAAGCCCATCTATAGCGATTTGTCTTTGGGCCCAAAAACCCATATTTAGGCCCATGGATTTAATAGAGTGGGCTTGGGCACCTGGGCTTCAAATGGACGTTCTTGGCGGCATGGGTCAACCCATGGGGCCCATAATATATCAAATCGAAGCTGACTCAGAGGGCGATAGTGCGGACCATAAAGCCCATATATAGCAATTTGTCTTTGGGCCCAAAAACCCATGTTTAGGCCCATGGATTTGATAGAGTGGGCTTTGGCACTTGGGCTTCAAATGGACGTTCGTGGCGGAATGGGTCGACCCACGGGGCCCATGATATATCAAATCGAAGCTGACTCAGAGGGCTATAGAGTGGGCCCCAAAGCCCATCTATAGCGTTTTGTCTTTGGGCCCAAAAACCCATGTTTAGGCCCATGGATTTGATAGAGTGGGCTTGCGCATTTGGGCTTCAAATGGACGTTCGTGGCGGCATCGGTTGACCCACGGGGCCCATAATATATCAAATCGAAGCTGACTCAGAGGGCTATAATGGGCGCTACATACTGGGTCTGTAGCGGTTGAACTTCGGGCCAAAAACCCATGTTTTCGGGCCCAAAAACCTAAGTTTAGGCCCATGGATTTGAATGTGGGCTTGCGCACTTGGGCTTCAAATGGACGTTCGTGGCGGCGTCGGTTGACCCACGGGGCCCACAATATATCAAATCGAAGCTGTCTCAGAGGGATATAGTGCGGGCCATAAAGCCCATCTATAGCGATTTGTCTTTGGGCCCAAAAACCCATGTTTAGGCCCATGGATTTGATAGAGTTGGCTTGGGCACTTGGGCTTCAAATGGACGTTCGTGGCGGCATGGGCCGACCCACGGGGCCCACAACATATCAAATCAAAGCTGACTCAGAGGGCTATAATGGACGCTACAAACTGCATCTGTAGCGGTTGAACTTCGGGCCCAAAAACCCATGTTTTCGGGCCCAAAAACTTAAGTTTAGGCCCATGGATTTGAATGTGGGCTTGCGCACTTGGGCTTCAAATGGACGTTCGTGGCGACGTCGGTTGACCCACGGGGCCCACAATATATTAAATCGAAGCTGACTCAGAGGGCTATAGTGCGGGCCCCAAAGCCCATCTATAGCGATTTGTCTTTGGCCCCAAAAACCCATATTTAAGCCCATGGATTTGATAGAGTGGGCTTGGGCACCTGGGCTTCAAATGGACGTTCTTGGCGGCATGGGTCAACCCATGGGGCCCATAATATATCAAATCGAAGCTGACTCAGAGGGCGATAGTGCGGGCCATAAAGCCCATCTATAGCGATTTGTCTTTGGGCCCAAAAACCCATGTTTAGGCCCATGGATTTGATAGAGTGGGCTTGGGCACTTGGGCTTCAAATGGACGTTCGTGGCGGAATGGGTCGACCCACGGGGCCCACAATATATCAAATCGAAGCTGACTCAGAGGGCTATAGAGCGGGCCCCAAAGCCATCTATAGCGTTTTGTCTTTGGGCCCAAAAACCCATGTTTAGACCCATGGATTTGATATAGTGGGCTTGCGCACTTGGGCTTCAAATGGACGTTCGTGGCGGCATCGGTTGACCCACGGGGCCCATAATATATCAAATCGAAGCTGACTCAGAGGGCTATAATGGACGCTACACACTGCATCTGTAGCGGTTGAACTTCGGGCCCAAAAACCCATGTTTTCAAGCCCAAAAACCTAAGTTTAGGCCCATGGATTTGAATGTGGGCTTGCGCACTTGGGCTTCAAATGGACGTTCGTGGCGGCGTCGGTTGACCCACGGGGCCCATAATATATCAAATCGAAGCTGACTCAGAGGGCTATAATGGGCGCTACACACTATGTTTGTAGCGGTTGAACTTCGGGCCCAAAAACCTAAGTTTAGGCCCATGGATTTGAATGTGGGCTTGCGCACTTGGGCTTCAAATGGACGTTCGTGGCGGCGTCGGTTGACCCACGGGGCCCACAATATATCAAATCGAAGCTGACTCAGAGGGCTATAGTACGGGCCACAAAGCCCATCTATAGCGATTTCTCTTTGGGCCCAAAAACCCATGTTTAGGCCCATGGATTTGATAGAGTTGGCTTGGGCACTTGGGCTTCAAATGGACGTTCGTGGCGGCATGGGTCGACCCGCGGGGCCCACAATATATCAAATCGAAGCTGACTCAAGGGGTATAGAGCGGGCCCCAAAGCTCATCTATAGCGTTTTGTCTTTGGGCCCAAAAACCCATGTTTAGGCCCATGGATTTGATAGAGTGGGCTTGCGCACTTGGGCTTCAAATGGACGTTCGTGGCGGTATCGGTTGACCCACGGGGCCCATTAATATATCAAATCGAAGCTGACTCAGAGGGCTATAATGGGCGCTACACACTGCGTCTGTAGCGGTTGAACTTCGGGCCCAAAAACCGATGTTTTCGGGCCCAAAAACCTAAGTTTAGGCCCATGGATTTGAATATGGGCTTGCGCACTTGGGCTTCAAATGGACGTTCGTGGCGTCGTCGGTTGACCCACGGGGCCAACAATATATGAAATCGAAGCTGACTCAGAGGGCTATAGTGCGGGCCACAAAGCCCATCTATAGCGATTTGTCTTTGGGCCCAAAAACCCATGTTTAGGCCCATGGATTTAATAGAGTTGGCTTGGTCACTTGGGCTTCAAATGGACATTCGTGGCGGCATGGGTCGATCCACGGGGCCCACAATATATCAAATCGAAGCTGACTCAGAGGGCTATAGAGCGGGCCCCAAAGCCCATCAATAGCGTTTGTCTTTGGGCCCAGAAACCCATGTTTAGGCCCATGGATTTGATAGAGTGGGCTTGTGCTCTTGGGGTTCAAATGGACGTTCGTGGCGGCATCGGTTGACCCACGGGGCCCACAATATATCAAATCGAAGCTGACTCAGAGGGCTATGATGGACGCTACAAACTGCATCTGTAGCGATTGAACTTCGGGCCTAAAAACCCATGTTTTCGGGCCCAAAAACCTAAGTTTAGGCCCATGGATTTTGATTGTGGGCTTGCGCTCTTGGGCTTCAAATGGACGTTCGTGGCGACGTCGGTTGACCCACGGGGCCCCCAATATAACAAATCGAAGCTGACTCAGAGGGCTATAGTGCGGGCCCCAAAGCCCATCTATAGCGATTTGTTTTTGGGCCCAAAAACCCATATTTAGGCCCATGCATTTGATAGAGTAGGCTTGGGCACCTGGGCTTCAAATGGACGTTCTTGGCGGCATGGGTCAACCCATGGGGCCCATAATATATCAAATCGAAGCTGACTCAGAGGGTGATAGTGCGGGCCATAAAGCCCATCTATAGCGATTTGTCTTTGGGCCCAAAAACCCATGTTTAGGCCCCTTGGATTTGATAGAGTGGGCTTGGGCACTTGGGCTTCAAATGGACGTTCGTGGCGGAATGGGTCGAACCACGGGGCTTATAATATATCAAATCGAAGCTGACTCAGAGGGCTATAGAGTGGGCCCCAAAGCCCATCCATAGCGTTTTGTCTTTGTGTCCAAAAACCCATGTTTAGGCCCATGGATTTGATAGAGTGGGCTTGCGCACTTGGGCATCAAATGGACGTTCGTGGCGGCATCGGTTGACCCACGGGGCCCATAATATATCAAATCGAAGCTGACTCAGAGGGCTATAATGGGTGCTACACACTGCGTCTGTAGCGGTTGAACTTCGGGCCCAAAAACCCATGTTTTCGGGCCCAAAAACCTAAGTTTAGGCCCATGGATTTGAATGTGGGCTTGCGCACTTGGGCTTCAAATGGACATTCGTGGTGGCGTCGGTTGACCCACGGGGCCCACAATATATCAAATCGAAGCTGACTCAGAGGGCTATAGTGCGGGCCATAAAGCCCATCTATAGCGATTTGTCTTTGGGCCCAAAAACCCATGTTTAGGCCCATGGATTTGATAGAGTGGGCTTGGGCACCTGGGCTTCAAATGGACGTTCTTGCCGGCATGGCTCGACCCACGGGGCCCATAATATATCAAATCAAAGCTGACTCAGAGGGTTATAGTGCGGGCCATAAAGTCCATCTATAGCGATTTGTCTTTGGGCCCAAAAACCCATGTTTAGGCCCATGGCTTTGATAGAGTTGGCTTGGGCACTTGGGCTTCAAATGGACGTTCGTGGCGGCATGGGTCTACCCACGGGGTCCACAATATATCAAATCGAAGATGACTCAGAGGGCTATAGAGCGGGCCCCAAAGCCCATCTATAGCGTTTTTTCTTTGGGCCCAAAAAACCATGTTTAGGCCCATGGATTTGATAGAGTGGGCTTGCGCACTTGGGCTTCAAATGGACGTTCGTGGCGGCATCGGTTGACCCACGGGGCCCATAATATATCAAATCGAAGCTGACTCAGAGGGCTATAATGGACGCTACACACTACATCTGTAACAGTTGAACTTCGGGCCCAAAAACCCATGTTTTCAGGCCCAAAAACCTAAGTATAGGCCCATGGATTTGAATGTGGGCTTGCGCACTTGGGCTTCAAATGGACGTTCGTGGCGGCGTCGGTTGACCCACGGGGCCCACAATATATCAAATCGAAGCTGACTCAGAGGGCTATAGTGCGGGCCATAAAACCCATCTATAGCGATTTGTCTTTGGGCCCAAAAACCCATGTTTAGGCCCATGGATTTGATAGAGTGGGCTTGGGCACCTGGGCTTCAAATGGACGTTCTTGCCAGCATGGCTCGACCCACGGGGCCCATAATATATCAAATCGAAGCTGACTCAGAGGGCTATAGTGCGGGCCATAAAGTCCATCTATAGCGATTTATCTTTGGGCCCAAAAACCCATGTTTAGGCCCATTGATTTGATAGAGTTGGCTTGGGCACTTGGGGCTTCCAATGGACGTTCGTGGCGGAATGGGTCGACCCACGGGGCCCACAATATATCAAATCGAAGCTGACTCAGAGGGCTATAGAGCGGGCCCCAAAGCCCATCAATAGCGTTTTGTCTTTGGCCCAAAAACCCATGTTTAGGCCCATGGATTTGATAGAGTGGGCTTGTGCACTTGGGCTTCAAATAGACGTTCGTGGCGGCATCGGCTGAACCCACGGGGCCCATAATATATCAAATCGAAGCTGACTCAGAGGGCTATGATGGACGCTACAAACTGCATCTGTAGCGGTTGAACTTCAGGCCCAAAAACCCATGTTTTCAGGCCCAAAAACCTAAGTTTAGGCCCATGGATTTGATTGTGGGCTTGCGCACTTAGGCTTCAAATGGACGTTCGTGGCGACGTCGGTTGACCCACGGGGCCCACAATATATCAAATCAAAGCTGACTCAGAGGGCTATAGTGGCCCCAAAGCCCATCTATAGCGATTTGTCTTTGGGCCCAAAAACCCATATTTAGGCCCATGGATTTAATAGAGTGGGCTTGGGCACCTGGGCTTCAAATGGACGTTCTTGGCGGCATGGGTCAACCCATGGGGCCCATAATATATCAAATCGAAGCTGACTCAGAGGGCGATAGTGCGGACCATAAAGCCCATATATAGCAATTTGTCTTTGGGCCCAAAAACCCATGTTTAGGCCCATGGATTTGATAGAGTGGGCTTTGGCACTTGGGCTTCAAATGGACGTTCGTGGCGGAATGGGTCGACCCACGGGGCCCATGATATATCAAATCGAAGCTGACTCAGAGGGCTATAGAGTGGGCCCCAAAGCCCATCTATAGCGTTTTGTCTTTGGGCCCAAAAACCCATGTTTAGGCCCATGGATTTGATAGAGTGGGCCTTGCGCATTTGGGCTTCAAATGGACGTTCGTGGCGGCATCGGTTGACCCACGGGGCCCATAATATATCAAATCGAAGCTGACTCAGAGGGCTATAATGGGCGCTACATACTGGGTCTGTAGCGGTTGAACTTCGGGCCCAAAAACCCATGTTTTCGGGCCCAAAAACCTAAGTTTAGGCCCATGGATTTGAATGTGGGCTTGCGCACTTGGGCTTCAATGGACGTTCGTGGCGGCGTCGGTTGACCCACGGGGCCCACAATATATCAAATCGAAGCTGTCTCAGAGGGATATAGTGCGGGCCATAAAGCCCATCTATAGCGATTTGTCTTTGGGCCCAAAAACCCATGTTTAGGCCCATGGATTTGATAGAGTTGGCTTGGGCACTTGGGCTTCAAATGGACGTTCGTGGCGGCATGGGCCGACCCACGGGGCCCACAACATATCAAATCAAAGCTGACTCAGAGGGCTATAATGGACGCTACAAACTGCATCTGTAGCGGTTGAACTTCGGGCCCAAAAACCCATGTTTTCGGGCCCAAAAACTTAAGTTTAGGCCCATGGATTTGAATGTGGGCTTGCGCACTTGGGCTTCAAATGGACGTTCGTGGCGACGTCGGTTGACCCACGGGGCCCACAATATATTAAATCGAAGCTGACTCAGAGGGCTATAGTGCGGGCCCCAAAGCCCATCTATAGCGATTTGTCTTTGGGCCCCAAAAACCCATATTTAAGCCCATGGATTTGATAGAGTGGGCTTGGGCACCTGGGCTTCAAATGGACGTTCTTGGCGGCATGGGTCAACCCATGGGGCCCATAATATATCAAATCGAAGCTGACTCAGAGGGCGATAGTGCGGGCCATAAAGCCCATCTATAGCGATTTGTCTTTGGGCCCAAAAACCCATGTTTAGGCCCATGGATTTGATAGAGTGGGCTTGGGCACTTGGGCTTCAAATGGACGTTCGTGGCGGAATGGGTCGACCCACGGGGCCCACAATATATCAAATCGAAGCTGACTCAGAGGGCTATAGAGCGGGCCCCAAAGCCCATCTATAGCGTTTTGTCTTTGGGCCCAAAAACCCATGTTTAGACCCATGGATTTGATATAGTGGGCTTGCGCACTGGGGCTTCAAATGGACGTTCGTGGCGGCATCGGTTGACCCACACCC
>CANTUR010001220.1:5000-7500 GCA_947683625.1 Mallotus nudiflorus
TCCTGATAATATCCATAAATGGCTTGTTTTTGGTAAGAGATGGACATTACTATATGTAAATTCGGGTGCATGGTATACATCAGTACTCCAGTGCATTTCCCCTTCTGAATCGTAATAAATATGTTTTCGAACCTTCTCTTTAAAATTCAAAGTGTATGTTCCCGCCCGAATTTCAGCAATCACTTGTTCGGATTCTACATATTGATTGTTTTGAACTAAAAGGAAACTTTTTGGTGGAATAGTCGCGTTATGTATAATATCGTGACTCTCAATAGTTACATACAAGTCTATATAACATAGAAAAGCAGGATGCCCATGGCGTGTACGTATGGGATGAACCAAACCCTCATTAAATTTGATTTTTCCATTAAAGGGGGCTCGTACATATTCTGCAGTACCCCCTGTGAATACTCCGCCAGTATGAAACGTTCTTAATGTTAGTTGAGTACCCGGCTCTCCAATGGATTGACCTGCAATAATACCTACGGCTTCCCCCAATTCCACTAGATCGCCATGAGTAGGACTCCGACCATAACATAATCGGCAGATCCAAGACGTACTCCTACAAGTAAAGGGAGTTCGAATAGATATTGTTTGTGTTCGAAAGGTTATGAATCGATTGGCAAGTCCAATCCCAATATCTTGATTTCGAATGGCAATGCAGCGTAGACCCATATATATATTGTCTGCTAATACACGACCAATTAATGTTTGAATAAAAATTCTTTCCGACATCATCCCATTTCGAGGACTCGCAGAGATCCCTCGGGTGGTGCCACAATCTGTTCTACGTACAACAATGTGTTGAACTACTTCAACAAGTCTACGCGTAAGATATCCAGCATCTGATGTTCGTACAGCAGTATCGACAACCCCTTTTCGGGCTCCGTAGCAAGAAATGATATATTCTGTTAAAGATAGTCCTTCGCGTAAATTGCTTTGAATAGGTAAATCAATCATTTGTCCTTGCGGATCCGACATTAATCCTCTCATCCCTAATAATTGGTGTACTTGAGATGCATTTCCCCTAGCTCCTGAAAAAGACATTATATGGACTGGATTAAAGGGGTCCGTCATCCTAAAATTTAGATTCATTTCTTGTCGCAAATATTCACTTGTAGCATACCATATCTCAATAGATTGGCGTAATTTTTCTATCGCATGTACATTTCCATAATGATAGTGTTTTTCCAAAATCAAACTTTGTTGTTCAGCATCTTGGACTAGCCATCCCTTAGAAGGTATTGTTAAAAGATCATCAATGCCTAATGAAATGGATGTAGCAGTGGCTTGCTGGAAACCCAGAGTCTTTACTTGATCCAGGATGTGTGATGTATATGCCATTCCAAAATGATCTATTAATCTGCTAATAAGTCGTTTACTGACAGTTCCATCTATCACTTTATTGTGAAAGACCAGATTGGCCCGTTCGGCCATAAGTACCTCCATATTCCGCTGAGTAGAGTTCGACAATGGATTTGAGTCAATGATTGGAAACTTCCTTTTCTCGATCTTTATTTGTATAGAAATTCAGGAACTATGGTCCTATCTGAACCGAAGAGGTCGGAATTCATGCCGGTGTCATAGAATTACTTCGCTTAGATCCCTATGATTAGATACCATCTGAGCCGGCTTGGCAAAACCCTTGTATAGCTTCTTCGATTTCTCGATAAAGAGAAATATGACCAACAGTAGTTCGAATGTATATACAAAGAATTTCTTTGTTTATATTTCTTACTATTAGATAGTGCTCATAAATCTCATGATAGGTACCCAAAGATTCATAGTGAACTTCGACGGGAGCTTCTCTTGAAGCAATAGCGCATTGATCTAGTTGCCACCGGAGCCACAAAGGACTATCTAAATTGATTCTTTTCTGCCGATAAGCGCCAATTGCATCATAGGAATTCGAAAAAAAGGATTCTTTCATATATTGATCGTTATTATCGTCAATTCTTTCATTTTTATAATTTCTGTGATTACATGGATTATACCTATTTGCACAAATACCCCGGCGATTCCCGCTTGTTAATACATAGAGCCCAATAAGCATATCTTGAGTTGGTACGGAAACGGGATCTCCAATAGCTGGAGATAAGAGATTCATATGAGAAAACATAAGTAAACGAGCCTCCGCTTGAGCCTCCAACGATAAAGGTACATGAACAGCCATTTGATCCCCATCAAAGTCTGCATTGAACCCCTTACAAACTAATGGATGTAAACAAATAGCGCGGCCTTCCACTAAAATGGGTTGAAATGCCTGTATGCCTAATCTATGCAAAGTCGGCGCTCTATTCAGTAATACCGGATGCCCCTGCATAACTTCCTGAAGTATTTCCCATACAATTGGCTCTTTTTCCCGAATTTTACTCTTAGCAACTCCTATGTTCGAAGCAAGATGTTGTCTAATTAGACCACGAATTACAAATATTTGGAAAAGTTCTATTGCTATTTCGCGAGGCAATCCACATCGATGTAATGAAAGTGAGGGGCCTAC
>CANTUR010001220.1:12500-25000 GCA_947683625.1 Mallotus nudiflorus
GTAAGTGATTCATATACAGCATCTCTTTCTTTTATCGACGGTTCTACTAATTGATATGTTTCCACAAATAGTTGAAATTCAATTTCTTGATCTGTATCTTCAATTTTTGGAAACTTATAAAGTTCTTCTGTTAAGCCCTGATCAATGAACCTACAAAATCCTTCAAATTGTATCTGATTAAATCCAGGTATTGTAGACATTCCCTCATCTCCATCCCCGAGCATTTTGAATTTCCCGTTTATTAAAAATAAAAAAATCCCATTATTGGATTGTTCTTCATTCAAATTACAAATTATATGGATCGATCTAGCAATGATGGAATTTATATTCTGTTTACAGAATCACATAAAATTTTATCTAACTCCATAGATATGGAATGTATGAAATACGTATGAACGGAGGAATGAATAAAGAGAAATTTATACTCAAATTAGAATTTGCAACAGATATAACCGGAAAGGAATTGAGAAATTCCACTTACCTTAGACTTAGGAAATTTTTTATAGAATAGCAAAACAAAAAGTGATTCAATTTCTACCATTATTATGATATTACATATTCCAAAGAAGGCTTATTAAACAAACATATGCGACATAACTATAGCTATCTCATAACTATAGCTATCTATATATATGTCTCTCCTTTTATTTTACTGCAGTTCTATTTTGGACAGTGCATGTCATGCTCTATGAAAATTTCTATTTCATTTTTATTGAATAGAAATTTTCCTATAGGAATCATAGACAGATAAGATAGATATCCGTGTAAAAATTTATGTTCTAGGGTTTACATATACTCATAATTGTTGTTATAATTTAAACTGAGAAGAATTTTTTTTTATTGAAAAGAATCAATACGAATTGGTTATGTATCAATTTTGATTTTCTTATATCATTAGGATTAGAGAAATACAATTTTAGATTCAAATCCAAGAATCGTTCATGAATTCACAGTTTATGGTTCCAATTTTTCTTGAGTTTGTAACTGAAAATTGACTTTTCATTTCAATAGATAATAGAAAATTTTAGATAGTGTGTGTTTTGAGATACTATACAAAATGAATTGAAAAGATAGATCCAGAAAAAAGAAGGATTTTTTTTTAGGAATTTAGAAAAGAAATAAAGGGGGTTAATAAAAATGGAATTCAAAATGCAAGTACAAAAAAAAAATAAAGAAACTTTCCCCTCTAAAATAAAACTAAAAATAAAAAAAGGCAATAAAATGGCAATATAAAAAAAGGGTGGGAATAGTTTCGTCTATTTTGTGTTGCCTTGGCGGCATGGCCGAGTGGTAAGGCGGGGGACTGCAAATCCTTTTTCCCCAGTTCAAATCCGGGTGTCGCCTGATCAACAAAAGACGCAAAATATCTTATTCCTTTTTCTTTTGCTGATATAACTT
Organism: Mallotus nudiflorus; assembly: GCA_947683625.1. Lineage (NCBI taxonomy): Eukaryota > Viridiplantae > Streptophyta > Magnoliopsida > Malpighiales > Euphorbiaceae > Mallotus > Mallotus nudiflorus. The sequence continues at coordinate 13,899 of CANTUR010001220.1, forward strand.
ATCGAATTTGCTCCCAACAGAAGCACGCGGAGGAAAGGGCTTCTTGATACTTCCAAGGGGACCGCTGGCTTTTTTGTTTGTACTCAAATTTGTACTAAAAATTTATCGATTCTACTAGCAATCTCATAAGAATAAGATAAGAACTTCGTTGAATTAATTGGATTTTTTGGATTTTTTTCATCAATATATTGAACAGAATCTTTTTTTTTTGACTCTGTGTCAACAATTCTACTATTATTAGTGAACAATAATGGAAAAATTCCTTCATATTCATAGAGGACATAATTCGCATGGATATAGTAAGTCTCGCTTGGGCTGCTTTAATGGTAGTCTTTACATTTTCCCTTTCACTCGTAATATGGGGAAGAAATGGACTTTAGGGGTATTACTAATTGAGTTTGAGAAATCAAACTCTATCGATTGTTTTATAGACCGTTCTGCAAAGATTTTTGAATTTATTAATTCAAAATATCTTCATATCTTCATTTCCAAATTATATTGGATTCGAGTAAAGTAATCTATTCTATGAATAATACCTTTTTCATTGATTTTATTCTTTCGGTAGATGGTGGGATTCATATTGAAAATAATCGGAAATCTAGGAATTAGAGCCCAAAAAGTAAGAGTAAGAACTGCCTTTCAACTATTTCATATTAATATTAATTGGAATCAACACAAATCAAATAGATGAAGAAATAGAATTGGGACGTTATGTACGTTACATACAAATAATTGATATCTAGACATATGAATATGAGGATGATATTATAGATTAATCTATATCTATATTAAATTAAGCCTATATCTTTCTCTATATCTTTCTATAGTACAACTGGATACACTGTATACACCAGAATAAAACAAAAAAAAAATGGATAGTATGATAGAAAGAAATATTTTTCTTTCTATCATACTATCGGATCTCATAGAATACTGCTAATTCTAGTCCGCTCATTTCATCCATTTCATCTAAGATTCAAACAAAATAGGAATCCTTTTCATTTTTTTCTTCAATCATTGATATTGATAAGAACTAAGAAGGCAAAGAAGTCAAGTTTCATTCAAATTAATCGCTTTTACTAACAGTTTTTACGTAAATTATAAGTAAAAAAGCAGTAGGAACTAGAATGAACAGGGCAGTAGCAATAAACGCAAGAATATTTACTTCCATAATCTCATCGTTTCGTTTTTCTTTACTTCGTAATAACTCGGGATTTAATCCCATAGAGATAATAAATCTTTCGCATCCCAAATTCAATGGGATGAATTCCATCTCGATGATATCGAGTCTGATCAATATTATGAATAACAATATCTGAGTTATCAAATCGATTCATCGTCGAGAATTGAATAGTATAACATAGAAAGATCGTTTATCCATACGGAATTCAAAAATTGCTTGAATTCTTGATTCAATTGATAATTTTTTTCCATTACTTTTTTTTATTTGATCTTTATTTTATCTTCTTTCCTTGTTATTTATTTTATCTTCTTTCCTTGTTAATGGAATGCATAGAATACATTAAACAAAACTTCGGTGCACAATTTGAATGAGATAGATTGTTTCAAATTTGAGTTTGTAATTGAGATTCCATAAAAATAAAATCGGAGCCAAAAAAAGATACTTTTCAGATTCAAAGGATTCTACCAAAGTAATTCAATTTATTTTGTATCGTAATACAAATAAATAAAAATTCCATTTGTGTATGCGTTACCGGAAAAGATATGGCATTCAATTCGATTTCATTATACGGGTCGGGAGTAATCAAAAATTCCAAGTATCTTTTGGAATCTTGAATATAACGCTACCAATACCAATAATTGTACTAATCTACATATGTCTCTATCAATCAGAATCAGTACTAGTTGAAAAAAAAATGAAAATTCCCATATTTGTATTTACTTTGATGAGAAATGTAAAACGAAAATAAAATAAATAAGAAGGATCCCCTTGGGAATGAAATTATGCTATAAAATTATGTTATTTGTCCCCCTTTCGCAGAAAAGGGAAAAATGAATTAATGTATTTTTTATTATATTATTGGATTTGAATCCGTCGGGACTGACGGGGCTCGAACCCGCAGCTTCCGCCTTGACAGGGCGGTGCTCTGACCAATTGAACTACAATCCCGGGGAAATGCAATAAAGTGTACAGCATATATATTCTTATGATTTCATTCAAATCCCTTCTATTTAGATTTTACTATTATTTAGATTGGAATCACCGCGTTGTATATAACAGAAACGGGAGTGGTATATTGATATCCACATGGATATGCACCTTAGTGATAAGTGATAAAAGGGACGGGGATTACTAGTCATTTTTTCGTTATTTCAAATCAACGCCGATTGATAATAAAAAAATCTTTCAATGAAAAAAGGAAAAAAGACTTTGTTTTTCTTTACATTACTCCTTTTCTTAGACTTTATACTTACAAATCCTGATCTGAATCTAGATCATTAGCAAGATCAGAATTTGCGAGAACATTTGACTTTTTTTCTGTATCGGGCATTTCGAGAGAACAAAGGAGTTCTATCATTTCATGGCGGATCAGTGAATTATTGGGCCGAGCTGGATTTGAACCAGCGTAGACATATTGCCAACGAATTTACAGTCCGTCCCCATTAACCGCTCGGGCATCGACCCAGGAAGAAGGAATTCCATACTTATTAAGACAACTTCCTTTCGTAATACCCTACCCCCAGGGGAAGTCGAATCCCCGCTGCCTCCTTGAAAGAGAGATGTCCTGAACCACTAGACGATGGGGGCGCATTTGCTCGACTGCCAGCATACTATGTTCATAGTATGAACAGTTTTTTGAAATTGTCAATATAACGAAATGATATGACTAAATTCGAAGAATCTTTCCACCTTTCTAATTTAACAAATAATAAATTAATAAATCGGGGAAGAGGGATAGGCATCAACAAGTTATCCAATTTGATTTTAATTTGGTTCAGGTGATAAATAGAATCTTTTCATCAGCGATTCGATAAAATATCTTGGATCTATGTTGAATTGCTAAATACATGTATCAATCAAATGAATTTCGGCAGCGAATTCAATTAGGGTTGGCCTTGATAAATTCAATATCAATATGATAAATTCAATATCAATAAACCATTTGTTTACCTATATTCACGAATTTAGCCTATACTCACTAGGTAAATCAAATCTCTCGCTTATAAATGAACTAGAATGAATCTACTCCTTATACTTAGTAAAGTATACTTATTTACTTAGTAAAGTATACTTATTCTAATTTATATTAGTTTATATTAGAATTTATGAATTTAGAATAATAATATTCTATTTTAGAAAATAATATTTTTTTTTTTTTATAATTTCTAATTAAAAAATTTTTGATATTCTATTGAAATTGAAAATTTCAATATTATATTATTATATTATTGATATATTATTATATTATTGAATATTGAAATAATATATTAACTATTATTATATATTTATATTATATAATTATATATTTATTATATTTAAATTATATATTTATTATATTTATATTATTATATTTATAATTATATTATTATATTTATAATTATAATTATATATTAATTATATATTTATTATAATTAATTATATATTTATTATATTTATTATATATTTTTATTATATTTATTATATATTTATTAATTATAATTATTAATATTATTATATTTATATTAATTTTAATTAATTATTTAATTATATATTTATTTGAATTAATTATTTAATTCTATATTTATTTGAATTATATATTTATTATTATTTATTTTATTATTATTTATATATAATATATAAATAATATAAAAATAGATTTATAGATTGACTTTCTTTATTTATTTTTTTTTATAGATTGACTTTCTTTATTTATTTTTTATTTTCTATAGATTTTCTATAGATTGGATTTCTAATCTATTTCTATAGATCTATCTTATCCGCATAGTAACTCATTCAGGAATTTAATCAAATATCAAATTATCAAATGGGCCCTTTTAACTCAGTGGTAGAGTAACGCCATGGTAAGGCGTAAGTCATCGGTTCAAATCCGATAAGGGGCTTTGGCCTTTTTTCTTTTTTTTTTTATTAAAATAAATAAAAAAAAAAAGAAAAAAACCAGCGGTAATATTCCTATTTGATAATATTTCTATTTGAAGAGGGGATAGAAATATTGTTGATATTTGTCATAAAAAAGTAAGAAACTCTAGAATTTTAATTAATTCTAAAATACAAATTCGAAATGTTAAAATAAAAAAATTAACATTATACATTACAATGATTTATACCATATCAATACTCTAATAAATTAATATTCTAATAAAATAGAATATAATGATATTAATATTATTATATAAATAATAATATAAATATATTATTATATAAATAATAATATAAATATAATAATATAAATAATATATAATAATATAAATAATATATAATAATATAAATAATATAATTAAATATTAATAAATATTAATTAATTAAATAATATTCAAAATATTAATAATATTAAATAATATAATTAAATATATAAATTATATATATAAATATATATAAATAATATAATATAATTGAAATTAAATAATATAATATAATTAAAATTAAATAATAATATTAAATAAAATTCAATAATAATATTAAATAATATAATTAAATATATAAATTATATATATAATATATAAATTATATATATAAATATAAATATAAATATATAAATTATATATATATAAATATATAATATAAATATATAAAATATAAATATTAAATATATAAAATATAAATATATAAATTATATATATATAAATATATATAAATAATATAATATAATTAAAATGAAAACAATTAAATATTAATTAATAATTAATTAATAATTTAATAATTAATTAATAATTAAATAATAATTTAATAATTAAATAATATATAAATATATAAATTATATATATATAAATATTTATATATATATAAATATATATAAATATAATAATATTAATATAATATAATTAAATAATAATATTAATAATAATAATATTAATATAATATAATTAAAATGAAAAAATGAAAACAATTAAATATTAATTAATAATTAAAAATAATTAAATATTAATTAATAATTAAATAAAATAATAGTTAATATTATAAATAATATAAATAAAATAATAGTTAATATTATAATATAAATAATAGTTAATATTATAATATAAATAATATAATGATTTTTGCTAACTAAAATATTTAGTATATCTTAAAATATTAGTATATTTTTAGAAAATATTAGTATATTTTTAGAAAATATTAGTATATTTATAAAATTATATTAGTATATTTATAAAATTATAGTAATTATAGTATAGTCTATTTTGATTAGACTCTATTTTATTTATTTAGAAAATATTATATATAGAATATATTCGAAAATAGAATTATAAAGTTATAAAATTAATATAATTATAAAATTATAAAGTAGAACATTTGTTTATTATATTAATATGAATAATGAGAAATTGGCTCTTAAATCACCAAATTCTCTTATTTTACTTTATTCCAATCAAATCAATTGTAAAGATTAGATTAGAAATAGAAATCAATAAAAGAAAAAGTAAGTGGACCTAACCTATTCCATCATGACTATATCTACTATTCTGATAGTAAAATTGGATTTGGATATAGATGAAATTGAAACAGTAGCTCTGCTTTTTCTTTCATTTTCCTATTTCTTTTTCTTTGGACTCCGAAAAAAAATCTGTCGATATTTCTGATTAAATCTTCTTGCTCCTAGTTATTTTATAGGAATAAATAACTATTCCCCTCCTGCATAAAAAAGTTTATTCGAAGTCATAACATAAGACATAGAAGATACTTTTAACTATCTTTCTTTGATTCCAGAACACAAGATCTATTTATATTGCTATTTATACATATAAGATTGATATATAATAAGATTGATATATTCGCGGCTTCCTGTACCAAATATTCTCATATCGATAAATACAATATTTTTTTATTCCGACAATGTAATGTAGAATATAGGGGTGAGAAAAATATTTTCATTTTAAAATCCTTTCATTTGCATTTAAAGTTGTCTATTTATTTAATATTAATATTGTATTGAATTGAAAATTGAATAATAAGAAAATAATAAGAAAATTCATTCTCTTTCTTATTTTCTGACAGATATTAAGTAGAAAAAATAGTCGAAGTATCTTTCTTGCAAAGAAATATAAGAAAGCTGGTGAGAAAGAATAAAGTATAAAATAATAAAATATAGGATACTGTAGCAGTTTAATGCACATAGAAATTAAAAGAATACGTAAAAATATAGATTTTTAGAAATCTCATGAACAAGATCCAAGAATAAGATTAGTTTTATAGAATGAGAGAAATAAATCTGAGGATCTGCTCGTAAGTAGAGGGAGATGACTTGACTTGTTCCTTGACCAGTTCTTTTAATAAAATTCATCTATCTAATTGATTGGATGAGTCATAAAAAAATTTATGGTTCATATGGTTATTAAGACTATAAAAAGGAATAACTGAATTGAATTCATGAATTTACCTAAGTCAGGTTATGGACCGATAAAGAATTTTTTTCTTCGAAACCCATTAGAAATTAAAAAGGGCATTGTACGAGAAATCAAATCATACAGAAATGATATAAATAATAGAAGCGCCAAAGGCCCTGAAAATGCTATGAGGTGTTCGGAAATGGTTGAAGTAGTTGAATAGGAGGATCACTATGACTATAGCCCTTGGTAAATTTACCAAAGACGAAAATGATTTATTTGATATTATGGATGACTGGTTACGGAGAGACCGTTTCGTTTTTGTGGGTTGGTCGGGTCTATTACTCTTTCCTTGTGCCTATTTCGCCTTAGGGGGTTGGTTCACAGGTACAACCTTTGTAACCTCATGGTATACCCATGGGTTGGCTAGCTCTTATTTGGAAGGTTGCAACTTCTTAACCGCCGCAGTTTCTACTCCTGCTAATAGTTTAGCACATTCTTTGTTATTACTATGGGGTCCTGAAGCACAAGGAGATTTTACTCGTTGGTGTCAATTAGGTGGTTTGTGGACTTTTGTTGCTCTCCACGGCGCTTTCGGGCTAATAGGTTTTATGTTACGTCAATTTGAACTTGCTCGATCTGTGCAATTGCGACCTTATAATGCAATCGCATTCTCTGGTCCAATTGCTGTTTTTGTTTCTGTATTCCTGATTTATCCACTAGGTCAGTCTGGTTGGTTTTTTGCGCCCAGTTTTGGTGTAGCAGCTATATTTCGATTCATCCTATTTTTCCAAGGGTTTCATAACTGGACGTTGAACCCATTTCATATGATGGGAGTTGCCGGCGTATTGGGCGCTGCTCTGCTATGCGCTATTCATGGTGCTACTGTAGAAAATACTTTATTTGAAGACGGTGATGGTGCAAATACATTCCGTGCTTTTAACCCAACTCAAGCTGAAGAAACTTATTCAATGGTCACCGCTAACCGCTTTTGGTCTCAAATCTTTGGGGTTGCTTTTTCCAATAAACGTTGGTTACATTTCTTTATGTTATTTGTACCCGTAACCGGTTTATGGATGAGCGCTCTTGGAGTAGTCGGTCTGGCTCTGAATCTACGTGCCTATGACTTCGTTTCTCAGGAAATCCGTGCAGCAGAAGATCCTGAATTTGAGACTTTCTACACTAAAAATATTCTCTTAAACGAGGGTATTCGGGCTTGGATGGCGGCTCAAGATCAGCCTCATGAAAACCTTATATTCCCTGAGGAGGTTCTACCACGTGGAAACGCTCTTTAATGGAACTTTATCTTTAGCCGGTCGCGACCAAGAAACCACCGGTTTCGCTTGGTGGGCCGGGAATGCCCGACTTATCAATTTATCCGGTAAACTACTGGGAGCTCATGTAGCCCATGCTGGATTAATCGTATTCTGGGCCGGAGCAATGAACCTATTTGAAGTGTCTCATTTCGTACCGGAGAAGCCAATGTATGAACAAGGATTAATTTTACTTCCCCACCTAGCTACTCTAGGTTGGGGGGTAGGTTCTGGTGGGGAAGTTATAGACACCTTTCCATACTTTGTATCTGGTGTACTTCACTTAATTTCCTCTGCAGTATTGGGATTTGGCGGTATTTATCATGCACTTCTGGGTCCTGAGACTCTTGAAGAATCTTTTCCATTTTTTGGTTATGTATGGAAAGATAGAAATAAAATGACAACAATTTTAGGTATTCACTTAATCTTGCTAGGTATAGGTGCTTTTCTTCTAGTATTCAAGGCTCTTTATTTTGGAGGTGTATATGATACCTGGGCTTCGGGGGGGGGAGATGTAAGAAAAATTACCAACTTAACCCTTAGCCCAAGTGTTATTTTTGGTTATTTACTAAAATCCCCTTTTGGAGGAGAAGGGTGGATTGTTAGTGTGGACGATTTGGAAGATATAATTGGAGGGCATGTATGGTTAGGTTCCATTTGTCTATTAGGTGGAATCTGGCATATCTTAACCAAACCCTTTGCATGGGCTCGCCGTGCACTTGTATGGTCTGGAGAGGCCTACTTGTCTTATAGTTTAGGTGCTTTATCTGTTTTTGGTTTCATTGCTTGTTGCTTTGTCTGGTTCAATAATACCGCTTACCCTAGTGAGTTTTACGGGCCTACTGGACCAGAAGCTTCTCAAGCTCAAGCTTTTACTTTTCTAGTTAGAGATCAGCGCCTTGGGGCTAACGTGGGATCCGCTCAAGGACCTACCGGGTTAGGTAAATATTTAATGCGTTCGCCTACCGGAGAAGTCATTTTTGGAGGCGAAACTATGCGTTTTTGGGATCTGCGTGCTCCTTGGTTAGAACCTCTAAGAGGTCCAAACGGTTTGGACTTGAGTAGGTTGAAAAAAGACATACAACCTTGGCAAGAACGCCGTTCCGCAGAATATATGACCCACGCGCCTTTAGGTTCGTTAAATTCTGTAGGTGGCGTAGCTACCGAGATCAATGCAGTCAACTATGTCTCTCCTAGAAGTTGGTTAGCTACTTCTCATTTTGTTCTAGGGTTCTTCCTGTTCGTAGGTCATTTATGGCACGCAGGAAGGGCTCGTGCAGCTGCAGCAGGATTTGAAAAGGGAATTGATCGTGATTTTGAACCTGTTCTTTCCATGACTCCTCTTAACTAACTGAGACAAGAGATCCAATACTTCAAGTAGGAATCAATTTGATTCTACAATACATATTGATTGGGTGGATTAGATCTAAATGAGTTGAAAAGAAAGAAAAAGGAATACTTTTCAACTCATTTAGATCTAATCTATTTTTTTTTTCTGTCTCGGCTATCCCGCATAGCCGAGCCATTTACATTTATGATACTGGGCCGGTCAAAACCAATAAAGACATAAATCTATTCATCGAGAAAAGGAGAGAGAGGGATTCGAACCCTCGATAGTTCTTTGCAAACTATACCGGTTTTCAAGACCGGAGCTATCAACCACTCGGCCATCTCTCCGAAAGGTAATTTCTATTTTACTATATTGAATTTATTTTTATTCTGGCGAATCGAATAGAACATGGCCATCGGGGTTGATACCATCACTGTACTATAGAAAGAGAAAGATATTAGATGTGAGTCGATAAGTCTATTTTTCCATCTGTAATATATAGATAGATGCAGGATCTAGCATGACCATTTGTGAAGTAAAAAACTACTCTTGCCCTCCTAAAACGGGAAAGAGTAGGCATAAGTCATATAGAATCAATGGATTCATGGCACAATCCCCCCATGATGCATTTTTTACAATTTTTTTTTTGACTGATAGAGGGATCAAATGGTATAGTTCTTTTGTTGGTAGCTTGGAGGATTAGAAACATGACTATTGCTTTCCAATTGGCTGTTTTTGCATTAATTGTTACTTCATCAATCTTACTGATTAGTGTACCCGTTGTTTTTTCTTCTCCTGATGGTTGGTCGAGTAATAAAAATGTTGTATTTTCCGGTACATCATTATGGATTGTATTAGTTTTTCTGGTAGGTATCCTTAATTCTCTCATCTCTTAAACCTAGTTGTTTTAGATAAAAAAATGAAATGAAAATGACCCCTCCCCCGAATTCTTTCGGGTTTCGAAACACATTAAAATTCAATATAAGTCTAAGTTCCCAAAATGCAAAATACAAATAAAGAAAACAAAAAATTATCAAATTTTAGGGAGGGGTCAAACTTTTTTTTTTTGTAATTTGTAAATGGAATTAAATGTAAAATTGAGAAAATTGAGTCTAATATAATTAGAATTAGAATAAAAAAATTATTATAAATGAATCTAGTACAAATAAAAAATGTAATAAAATGAAAATATATCGAATTCTATTTTATATATTTATATAATAATATAATAAATTTTTATATAATAATATTATAATAATATATTTTATATAATAATATAATAAATTTTATATAATTTATCTATAATTATAATAATAATAGAATTATATAAATAGAATTATAATAGAATTATATAAATTAATAATAGATAGATATATAATAGATAGTAGATAGAGATAGAATTTATAATTCTATTATAATTATGATAGAATTTAGAATTCTATTATAATAATTTTAGAATTCTATTCTAATTAGAATATTATTCTAATTAGAATATATATATAATAAAATATAATAATATATAATAAAATAATATATAATCAATAATAATCATATACATATAATCAATAATAATCAATATATAATATAATAATAATTGTCCTGAACTATCGATCATAGCTATTCACAAATATGATCCAGACATTGTGTATCAAGAACGAAAATGCGGATATAGTCGAATGGTAAAATTTCTCTTTGCCGGGGAGAAGACGCGGGTTCGATTCCCGCTATCCGCCCAAGGTAAGGTAAAGTAATTTATTTAATAGGATAAAGGATTCAGTTAATTAGGATAAAACATTCAGTCTAGTTTTCCGTGATAATATAGCGATTCTATCCCCTATCTTCTTTTCCTCCCCCCCGCTCCAAAAGAAAAATAATTAATTAATTACTAGTTAACGGGGGCAGCCCTAATTTTTTTTTACAAAAAAAAATGTTGCGGAGACGGGATTTGAACCCGTGAC
>CANTUR010001220.1:32500-40000 GCA_947683625.1 Mallotus nudiflorus
TACGTTCAATGCTAGAATTGACAATTGAAGCATCTGAGGCTGCATTAACCGGAGATACCCGACAGAAGGAATTTTTTTTTATATAAACTTATAAACTTCACCTTCAACAAGTGTAGAGTTGTTTCAAATCTTTCTATCCCGACTAATGTGTCTTTCTCCTAAGACTTTAAGCAGTAAATAAAAAAATCAAATCACACCATCTCTGTAATAAGTAAATGCCTCTTTTTCTCCCGAAGTTGTCGGAATTATTCGTAATAAGATATTGGCTCCAATTGAAAAGGTCTTATCAATAAAATTTCCAGTTATCCGGGATCTAGGCATAAGTAGCAATCCATTTTATAATTTCTTTTAATTACTTCTCATGAGAAAATGATTCCACAAAAAGTAGTTGTACGGTACAAAATAACATAAAAAATCGTTCCAACCCAATGATTTAAGCCGGTCTAGATATCAAAAAAAGACGAAAGGGCCATCTTCACAAACACAAATGGATACATATCTTTATTGCTTTTAAGAAAGAGTTTTTCACAAAACAAAAAAATTTTCTTTATCCCCCAATTTCGAAGGAAAGTTCTTTATTTGATTCAAAATTTTCTATTTTTATTAGTTAGAATTGATTGTACGTACCACACCTATTCAACAATCTAATATGAATGACTCGCGATTCACTCGGTTTCGGGGCCCTAATCATTATCATTATGTAGGAGAGATGGCCGAGTGGTTCAAGGCGTAGCATTGGAACTGCTATGTAGGCTTTTGTTTACCGAGGGTTCGAATCCCTCTCTTTCCGTACCTTCACCTAATTTATCAATGTTACTGAACGCAATGTATCAAATCACATAACAATGGATACCTTTATTCCAACAGTTAAACCTTTCCTTGATATAGATTTTCTATTCCTAATTTCTGCGATACAAAAAATACTGGAAAAATTGGAAAGGAATGAAAATATCCCTATCGTTCTATAATATATGAATGGTAGAAAACCCCCCGACCAAATCAAACCCTTACTTTTTTTGGTTTCTTTACTTAAGCGATAGGGGGCAAAATTATCCGAACCCTTGTTTATTTTAGTTAGAGTTAAGTCTGACGAGAATAATATTCTACCACTAGCAATTCATTTATTTTCAAGCCGATCCATTTAATATCTATTATTTGATTGACCAATCCTTTATATTGAAATGGGTGAAGAGTCAAATGTTTTGGCAATTCCTCCTGGGGGGATGACTCAAGATAATTTTGAATCATAGCTCTAGATTTTTGTTCATCCCTCGCTGTAATAATATCTCGGGGTTTGCAGCGATAACTTGGTATATCTACTATACGACCATTAACTAAAATATGTCTATGATTAACTAATTGGCGGGCTTGGGGAATAGTTGACGCCATACCCAATCGAAAAAGGATGTTATCCAAACGCATTTCAAGTAATTGTAGTAAAACCTGACCTGTTGACCCTTTAGCTTTTGCGGCGATACAAACGTATTTAAGTAATTGTCGTTCTGTAAGACCATAATGAAAACGTAATTTTTGTTTTTCTTCTAAACGAATACGATATTGAGATTTTTTACCGGAACGCACTTGATTTCTAAGAGCGCTCCCAGCCATAGGCCTTTTACTAGTTAGTCCCGGTAAAGCCCCCAGACGGCGTATTTTTTTGAAACGAGGCCCTCGGTAACGTGACATAAAAACTCCTTAATTTTATTGAATTTTCAAAATCAAAAACCTAAATTAAAACTGAACTAAAGGATAAATATGATAAATGAAGCAAAATCTACTGAAGTAGTATACTACAAATAATAATGAGATGGATCATATAAATATCCGGATCTTTTTGTATATATACCAATAATGTATTTTGTATATATACCAATAATGTATATAGAAGTATATAGAAACCAATAATGTATATAAATATAGAAACCAATAATGTATATAAATAATGTATATAGAAGTATATAGAAAAAGGGTCCTTTTCTTGTTCTTGATTTGTTCTGCAGAGATTTAACTACTCTAACTTTTATTCATATTCATAATTTGAAGTTCCTACCACATACACATAATAATTAGTCACCCTTGGCAAAAGGGAACGAAGCTTTTTCAATATTCTTTGATTTCAAAAAAACATTATCAACTATGTAACAAATCAAACAAATAGAGAAAAGCCAGCTATCGGAGTCGAACCGATGACCATCGCATTACAAATGCGATGCTCTAACCTCTGAGCTAAGCGGGCTCACATAACCGAAATTGTACATGCATAGGAATTTAGTAAATTGGTGGAATCTTGGCTATTAACTTTTTATTTTATTCTTTTCATTACATTATTAGTTATTCATACTTAATATGAATATAGAAAAAAAATGAATATAGAAAAAAGAAAAAGAATCGACCGTTCGAGTATTCAAAAATGCACGAGAAAAAATGAGCGTAAGAGAAGTAGATATAAGAAACGTGGTATATATACATTTATATTGAATTGCGGATAGAGAAATGATAGAATCCTTTCTGATTAGAATCAATTTCTGATTAGATTAAACTAAAGAAGGATCTCTGATAGAGATGAAAGACGATAGACAAGAAAAAAAAGAAGAGGAAACATTTTTTTTATAGGAATTTTTATAGGAATCGGTATCTAATAACTTCAACAGTTCCAATAGAATATAAATGACAGAGGGGTAATAATAAGATTTGAATCTCAAAACGGGGATATGGCGAAATTGGTAGACGCTACGGACTTAATTAGATTGAGCCTTGGTATGGAAACTTACTAAGTGATAACTTTCAAATTCAGAGAAACCCTGGAATTAAAAATGGGCAATCCTGAGCCAAATCCTGTTTTCCGAAAACAAATAAGGGTTCATAAATACAGAATAAAAAAAAGGATAGGTGCAGAGACTCAATGGAAGCTGTTCTAACAAACAGAGTTGACTGTGTTGCATTAGTAAAGTAAAGAAATCCTTCCGTCAAAATTCCAGAAAGGATAAAAAAAGGATAAAAACCGTATATACATACGGATACATACTGAAATAATTTTTCAGATGATTAATAGGGGACCGAATCCGTATTTTTTATCTTTCTATTATTTTTTATCTTTATATGAAAAATGAAAAAAAAAATCGTTTTGATTTGAATTGATTCCAAGCTGAAGAAAGGATTGAATATTAATTGATCACATCATTCATTCCATAGTCTGATAGATAACTGGTTAATCGGACGAGAATAAAGATAGAGTCCCATTATACATGTCAATATCGACAACAAGGAAATTTATAGTAAGAGGAAAATCCGTCGACTTTAGAAATCGTGAGGGTTCAAGTCCCTCTATCCCCAAAAAAAGGTCCGCTCGACTCCTTAATTCTTTTTATCCATCCTATTCTCTCTTTTCGTTAACGGTTCCAATTTCGTTATCTTTTCTTTCTCATTCATGCGAGTCTTTCCCAAACATATCCGGGCTGTATCAAGTCTTGGAATAGATCTGCTATACATATACATAAAAATGAACATCTTTGAGCAAAACAAGAAACCCACATTTCATTTTCCAATGGAATGATTAATGATTAACAATCCAAATCATTATTCCAACTGAAATTTACTTTACGAAGTCGTCTTTTTGTTCGTTTTTTTTAAAGATACAAAACATTCCGGGTCTGGATAAGACTTTAGAATACTTTTTCGTCTTTTTAAAATTGACATAGACCAAAGTCGTTTAGTAAAATGAGGAAGACGCCGCGGCGAAAATGGTCGGGATAGCTCAGCCGGTAGAGCAGAGGACTGAAAATCCTCGTGTCACCAGTTCAAATCTGGTTCCTGGCACATGATTAATTTGTGTATGAGTATCTATTCCACAACTTAATGAATTGATATAGTGAATTGATATAGATCTGATATAGATCGACATACATATTCATTAATAGTATAGATCATGATATACACTTAACTTATCCATCTGGCTGTCGGGAGATATAACCTTTTTAGATGAGTAAAGCGCTTATGTTATAAAAAAAGGATGTAAAAAAAATTAGATTATGTTTCCTCTTCTTTTTTATTTGATTTGTTCATAATGCGGCTCCTCTCGATCAAAAAGAATGTTAATACTTTATATAGACTTGAAAGGTTAAACTAACTAAAGTTAGTTAAAAGATCTAAAAGTCTAGTCGATAGGAGTTGAGGGGTGGAAATATTGAAGATTCGTCTCAGATACAATATAAATAGAATCCGATCCTCTTTCTTTGTACTTTGTATTTGATTTCATATTCTTTTTCTATTTCTTCATTCCCTACTATGGTATGTGACTTTTTAGAGCTCGTCTAAGGGATGTGCACGGTACAAAGTTCATGATGTAGACTTCGTTTAGTTCATCCTATTAGCTCGACTTATCAAAAATAAATATCTTCAAAATTTGAGAATTCAACGAATCCCTAATTGTATTATTTTTTTTATTATTTTTTTATTTAGTCTATCCATAGATTAGTTTCTTATTATTCAACGAGCATCTTGTATTTCATAAAAATTGGGAACAATATAATCTTTACGTAAGGGCCACCCTATCCAACTTTCCGGCATTAAAATACGTTTCAGACGCGGATGATTATCATAAAAGATTCCCAGCATATCATAAGATTCCCTTTCTTGAAAATCCGCACTTTTCCAAACCCAGAAAACAGACGGAATTATAGGGTTATTCCTTGGGGCAAATACCTTAATACATACTTCTTCTGGTTGATCTATACCATACTCTATTCTCGTAAGATGATATACGCTAGCTAACAGCCCGCCCGGTGCTACATCATAGGCACATTGCAACCGCAGATAATTGTAACCATATACATATAAAATGACAGCAATGGAATGCCAATCTTCGGGCTTTATTTGTAAAGTCTCTATTCCTTGGTAATCAAACCCCAAAGATCTATGAACTAGTCCGTGTTTGACTAGCCAGGCAGACAAACGACCCTGCATCTTTTTTCTCCCCCCCGCATTTTAATTTTCAATTTTATTTGTATAATATTTCAATTTTATTTGTATAATAATTTTAATAATTTTTTTTTTTATTTTGTATAATATAAGTATTTCACATTCACGATGAATTTTATGAAGATTGGTTTGCCTTTTTTTGTTATTCTGTACAAATGAAACAAATGAATTCTTCCTCTAACTTACTAATTCGTGAGACGATACTGACCCTTTCCCTTTTTTTATTTGAAAAATGTTTCCGGAGGGATCTTTGAAGTGGACGGCGGTTGATAGAGTAATCCTTGATCATAATTTCCAGTATGAGTAGCGCGTTCAATATTAAACTTGTGACTGGTAGTAAAACACCCATTCCCCGATTGATACCTAATTCGATCTTCATAAATTTCTCGAGATATTTTTTTACGAAGTTTTGTTATAGCATCTATAACCGCCTCCGGTTTAGGAGGACAGCCTGGTAAATAGACATCTACAGGAATTAGCTTATCGACTCCCCGAACAGTACTATAAGAATCGGTACTGAACATCCCCCCTGTAATTGTACATGCCCCCATAGCAATAACATATTTTGGTTCAGGCATTTGTTCATATAATCTTACTAAAGAAGGGGCCATTTTCATGGTTACTGTGCCGGCTGTTAAAATTAGGTCCGCTTGTCTAGGACTAGATCTTGGTACTAATCCATAACGATCAAAGTCGAATCGTGAGCCTATTAATGAAGCAAATTCAATGAAGCAACAACTGGTACCATAGAGAAGTGGCCATAAACTGGAGAGTCTTGACCAATTTGAAAGGTCGTTTGATGTAGTTGAAATAACTGAAATTTGAGTTGTTCGATCAAGTAAGGGAAACTCAATGGAATTCATAACTGTCTACAATGTTATTTTTTTTTTCATTATTTTTGCGGAATATTCAAGAGCTAAGACCATTCTAATGCTCCCTTTCTCCATGCATAAACTGAACCAACAATTAGGATAAGCACGAAAATTAAAGCTTCTATAAATACGGATAACCCCAATACATCGAAACTCATTGCCCATGGATAAAGAAAAACAGTTTCAACATCAAAAACAACAAAAACTAGAGCAAACATATAATAACGGATTCGAAATTGTAACCAAGCATTGCCCATTGGTTCTATCCCCGATTCATAACTTGAAAGTTTCTCCGGCTTTTTGCTAATAGGGGATAAAACTCCGGAAATTAGAAATGCTAAAATAGGAATAATACTTGATATTATTAGAAATGCCCAAAATATATCATATTCGTAAATCAGAAACATAGGCGCACTCCTATGACTGTGGAAAATATATTAGATTAGTCAAGTCGAATTGGAATTCATTCCAAACTCATTCATAATCGGTTAGTCAAAACAACAATTTATTTTGATTCAATCATCCAGGACTAAAAATTTTCCATTATGTTTATTTCTTTCCCCGCTTTTTTTTCTTTTCACTTTACTTTACTTTTGATTCGCCCTAAAAGAAAAGAGGGGAATTCAAAATGGAATTCTCATTTTTTCTTTCCATTTTTTGTTTCTTTGTTTAGAATTTATAAATCGAAATTATCTAAATTCTTAAATCTAATAAATCTAAATTATCTAAATTAAATCTAAATTATCTAAATTCTTAAATCTAAATTATCTAAATTCTATTAGATTCTATTAGAAATAAATTCTATTAGAAATTTGAAATGTTTATTTTTTTTTTTAATGTTTATTTATATATATATATTACTATATTAATTACTATTAATTACTATATTAACTATTAATTACTATATTATTTAATTTATATATTAATTTATATATTACTTAATATAATTATAATATATTATTTGAATATATTTATATATTATTTATTATATTTATATATTTTTATTATATTTATATATTATTTATTATAATTATTATAATTTATATTTATTATAATTATTATAATTTATATATTATTTATTATAATTTTTATTATAATTTTTATTATAATTATTATAAATAATTATTATAATATATTATTTATATTATTAAAATAAAATTTTTTATTATAATTATTTATATCATTAGAATATATTATTATTAGAATATATTATTTATATATATTAATTATTTATTATTATTATTTATTATTATTAATTTTATTATTAATTATTATTATTAATTATTTATTATTATTATTTAATATTTTTTATATTTGAATATATTTTATATTTTTATTTAATATAATTTATAATATAATATTTTTTATAATATAATATTTAATAATATTTAAATTTAGAATATAATTTAGAATTTATTTATTTTGATTTTCCATTTTTATTTGTTTTAATTTGGATTTGAATTTTATTTATTTTTGTTTAGTTTAGGGTTAGGACTATACGGACTCGAACCGTAGACCTTCTCGGTAAAACAGATCAAACTGATTATTATCAAAATGATTCGAACTTTTTCAAAGACCCAACATGCATTTTTTTGCATTGGGCTCGTTCATTAACTGATCTAAATAATCAGTTAGTCTACCATAATTCTCT
>CANTUR010001221.1:0-15000 GCA_947683625.1 Mallotus nudiflorus
GAAATAATAAAAAAGATGGTTTTATCGAACCCTTACTGGATCTAAATAACTATTTATTTTAGTTTTTTTATTCAGAATTATTAACTAGTGCATTTTGGAACGGATTTATTTCCTTTCATTATGTTTATAGAAAAGACTCTCCTATTTGATACTTTTCCTTTACATAAGATAAACGAAAAAATTACTAAAAGAATTACTAATTTTTTTTTTACTTTTTTACCAAATTAATAAATAGTCTCATTCGAATTTGAAAATTTGAATTCAATTAGAGATACTTTTTCTTCAAGTTTGCCAATTACTAGAAAAATGGAAAAGTTGATAAATTCAATTTAGAGCTTTAAACTTTATTACTGTATTATATTCCACATATATATGGAATATAATTAAAAAAGACAGAAATATAAATAAAATAAGCGGATAGGCTTCTTTTTGAAAAGAGTATGGCTGAAAGACTAAATGCATAGATAATGAATAGTAAAAAACGATTTTGTTTTGAACAATAAATGTCTTTCACATCCAACGATAACAAGAAATAACTTCTTTATTATGGCAGTTCCAAAAAAAGCGTACTTCTAGAGCAAAAAAGCGTATTCGAAAAAATATTTTGAAAAAAAAAAAAGGGATATTGGGCGGTATTGAAAGCTTTTTCGTTAGCAAAATCTCTTTCTACAGGTAATTCAAAAAGTTTTTTTGTGCAACAAATAAAAAATCAAAAGTTGGAATAATCTGATTTGGCTTGACATGAGAAAGGGCTGAATTTTTTTTATTGTTTATAAATTTATAAAAATTTCTAATATATATTTCTAATATAAAATAGAAAATAAATAGAAAATAAAAAAAAAAAAAAAGAAAAATATATAAATATAAAAGTGATTTCCATTCTTTTTTAATCTTTTATTTTGAACTAATAAATATTAAATTGTACTCCTTTTGCCTTTATCATACGTAGAATAAAGAATTCTTTTGAATTATAAAAATGGCACTTTTTTTCCAAAAAAGAAAAAAAGAGAAGATACAAAGTTTCATCTTTCTTTTTTTTTTTCATCTTTCTTTTTATTGTTGGGGTATTTTCTCATTTTGAGGATGGGGATTATTATTTTAATTTTATTTTCCCCACCGACCCTTTTGTCACAATCACAATATTAAACATTCATAAGTTTTGTCTTTTTATACTATCTATATACTATTTGAATATAAAAGAACACTTTAGTTCTAAGACCTTTAGTCAAAAAAAAGTGAATTAAGACATATATTCAATTTGAAATTAGACAAAAGTTTTGTTTTTTTATTTATTGTTAAAAAGTAAAAAAAAAACGGAATTTCGCTTTCTTAATTTGAATGTTTCAAAAAAAAAATATTGTATTGAATTGACTCCTTCAAGCTCGACGATTAAATAAAAATTGATTATTATGATTTCAAGCAAGCCGCTATGGTGAAATCGGTAGACACGCTGCTCTTAGGAAGCAGTGCTAGAGCATCTCGGTTCGAGTCCGAGTAGCGGCATAACATCCTGTAATTTTTAAAAAGATACAAAAAATCCTATAATAAATTCAATTCCTGATTTCTAATTGAAGAGCCCTCCCACTTTGAATTTCAAATTTTTATGGTATTTTCAACTATAGAACATATATTAACTCATATATCTTTTTCAGTCGTGTCAATTGTAATTACAATTCATTTGATAACTTTAGCAGTCGATGAATTCGTCGAATTATATGATTCGTCCGAAAAAAGGAATGAAAACTATTTTTTTCTGTATAACAGGATTATTAGTTACTCGTTGGATTTTTTTGGAACATTTACCATTTAGTGATTTATATGAATCATTAATCTTTCTTTCATGGGCTTTTTCCATTATTCATATGGTTCCGTATTTTAAAAAACATAAAAATTATTTAAGCGCAATAACCGCGCCAAGTACTTTTTTTACCCAAGGGTTTGCTACTTCAGGTCTTTTAACTAACACGCATCAATCAAAAATCTTAGTGCCCGCTCTCCAATCCCAGTGGCTAATGATGCACGTAAGTATGATGATATTGGGCTATGCAGCTCTTTTGTGTGGATCATTATTATCAGTAGCATTTCTAGTAATTACATTTCGAAAAAATCATAAGAATTTTTGATGTTGATAAAAGCAATAATTTATTAAAATTCAAAAAATTAAATGATTCATTTTTCTTTAGTGAGATAGAATATATAACGGAAAGAAAGAATGTTTTAAGAAATATTTCTTTTTTTTATTCTAGGAATTATTACAGGTTTCAATTGATTCAACAATTAGATGACTGGGTTTATCGTATTATAAGTATAGGGTTTATCTTTTTAACCATAGGTATTCTTTCGGGAGCAGTCTGGGCTAATGAAGTATGGGGATCATATTGGAATTGGGACCCAAAAGAAACTTGGGCGTTTATTACGTGGACCATATTCGCAATTTATTTTCATACTCGAACAAATAAAAATTCGAAGGGTTTAAATTCCGCAATTGTCGCTTCTATTGGTTTTCTTATAATTTGGATATGCTATTTTGGGGTTAATTTATTAGGAATAGGACTACATAGTTATGGTTCATTTACATTAACAATTAACCTCTAATTGAATTGAAGAAAGGAAAGGGTCTGATGAATGCAACTCTATAGGACAGCAAAGCATATATACAAGAAGCTTCAGGTAAGCCGATGAGAACCTTTTGAATCAACTAATATGATGATTCAAAGGGTTCTCACAAATGCCAAAAAAGTTTGGTTACAATTCCGTTTTTTTACTTTAATTTTGAATTTAAGAAACAAAAATTTTTTTCCTTGTATAACATAAGGATTTTAAAAATTTTAAATCATTAAATCATAGGATTTCTTTTTAATTTTGAGTTTTATTTAGAAAAAACTATCTATAAAAAAAATTAGATAGAAGAGCTTCGACCCTGTCAACCGATAATGAGAAAAGGAAATCCGGATAAATACCAATACCTATTACAGGCAGAAGGATGGAGATCGAAACAAATAACTCCCGCGGTCCAGAATCCAAAAAATAAGAATAAAAAAAATAAGAGTTTGGAGCATTAAGCAGCTTGTATCCATAGAACATCTGGCGTAACATAGATAATAAATAAATAGGAGTTAATATCATGCCAACTGCCATTCCAAAAGTAATTACTATTTTTGACATGAAAAGATATTTTTGGCCGGTAATTATTCCAAAAAAGACTGCCAATTCCGCAAAAAAACCGCTCATGCCCGGTAATGCAAGGGAAGCTAGTGATAAGATACTAAATGTCGTAAATATTTTTGGCATTAGGATAGCCATTCCGCCCATTTCGTCAAGATACACACGACGTATTCTATCATAACCCGTTCCTGCTAAGAAAAAAAGTGCAGCGCCAATGAACCCATGTGATATTATTTGTAAAATGGCTCCATTGAGTCCCATATCACTTATAGAGCAAATTCCTATAATTATGAAACCCATATGAGATACAGAAGAATAGGCTATTCTTTTTTTTAAATTTCGTTGACCAGGAGATGTTGAAGCTGCATAGATTATTTGCATGACACCTACTATTATCAACCAGGGAGAAAAGATAGAATGGGCATGGGGTAATAATTCCATATTGATTCGAACCAACCCGTATGCCCCCATTTTTAATAAGATTCCGGCTAGAAGCATACAAGTACTGTAATGTGCTTCACCATGGGTGTCTGGTAACCATATATGTAAGGGTATAATCGGTGATTTGATAGCAAAAGCAATAAGAAATCCAATATAAAAAAAAAATTCTAGCGCCGCAGGATATGATTGATTAGCTGATGTTTCAAAATTGAATCTTGTTTCATTGGAACCATATAAAGCGATGCCAAAAGCTCCCATTAATAAAAAAACAGAACCTCCGGCAGTATACAAAATAAACTTTGTAGCTGAATACAGACGCTTCTTTCCCCCCCACATGGATAGAAGTAGATAAACAGGAATTAATTCTAACTCCCACATGATAAAAAAAAGCAAAAGATCTTGAGAAGAAAATAATCCTATTTGACCACTATACATTGCCAACATCAGAAAATGGAATAATCGGGAATCTTGAGTAATTGGCCGAGCCGCTAAAGTAGCTAAAGTGGTGATAAATCCTGTCAGTAAAATAGGGCTTAAAGAAAATCCATCTATTCCCAATCTCCAGTAAAAATCCAAAAATTGGATCCATTTATAATCTTCTGTTAATTGGATTAATGGGTCATCCGATTGGAAATAATAAGAGAACGTATAAGTCATTAAAAGGAGTTCTAAAATACATATACATAAAGTATACCATCGAATTGCCTTATTTCCTCTATGAGGGAAAAAGAAAATTAAGGAACCCGCCGATATCGGCAAAACTAAAAATATTGTTAACCAAGGAAAAGAATTCGTGGTAAAGGCAAGATACGCTTGGACTAGAAAAACCCGTGCTCAAAAAATAATACATAATATAATATATATATTGTATTATGTTTTTTTTTTCGAGTACGGGTTTTTATCGGTAAACAAAAAATCAAATGGATTCAAGTGGATTTCTCTGAAAAGTATCAATAAGCTAGACCCATGCTTCGGGTTGTTTCATGCCATAAATAAACTCGAACACTCAAGAAATCCGTTGGACAGGCGGATTCACATCTCTTACAACCGACACAGTCCTCTGTTCTTGGAGCAGAAGCGATTTGTTTAGATTTACACCCATCCCAAGGTATCATTTCTAATACATCTGTGGGGCAGGCTCGGACACATTGAGTACACCCTATACATGTATCATAAATCTTTACTGAATGCGACATTGGATTTCTAATTTTTTTTAACCTCAAAAAAATTCAATCTAGTAAATTTCTAAATGAGTCATCATATATTTCGACACCAGACGAATCAATGATTTATCAGAATTTTTTCTATTGAATTCTGGATCGACTCGTGGGATAGAGCCAAGATACTTTAATTTCGTATGTTTTCGCAAACATGGTCGGATAAGTTACGTATCGTACATGCCAACTCAATGAAAATTATATTCTATATGATTAATCCTACTTATTCAATAAATTTGATTGATTGATACGGGTTGATTTTCTGTTACGATAAATTGACGAAACGATAGCTAGTCCAATAGCTGCTTCAGCAGCTGCGATAGCTATAACAAAAATTGAAAAAATATTTCCTTTTAATTGGCGACTATCAAAAAAATAAGAAAATGTTACAAAATTTATATTAACTGCATTCAGTATAAGTTCAAGACACATAAGGGCTCTAACCACATTTCTACTCGTGATCAATCCATAGATACCGATAGAAAATAAATAGGCACTCAAAACAAGTACATGTTCGAGCATCATTGACCAACTCCTTATCAATTTCGATTTATTTCAATATGAACAACAATTCAACATCAACAGATTGGATTGATTATTGACTATAATAAGAATATCATAATTACCGAACAAAGAAATAATAATAATAATATAATAGATCAAATAAAAGAATTTATACGTAAATAATCTTTCTTTAAATAGAATTAAAAGAAAAGAAATTTGATAACATAGAACAGATGGATTGGGGTTACTCATTTGAAAGATTTTTTACTGACGAGCCACAGCAATCGCACCTATCAAAGCAACTAAAAGAATTATTGAAATGAATTCAAACGGAATAAAAAAGTCTGTTGATAAATGAATTCCAATTTGTTGACCATTACTTATTAAATCTTGTTCTATAATCTGATTTGTTTTTGTAGTCCAAATAATTCCGTACCATGACGTATCTGGAATAATAGTAATTAGTGAAACAAAAATACTTGTACAAACAAAGGAAGTAACTCCGTTTCCAACAGTCCAAAGACGAAAATCTTTGTAATATTCTGAACCATTCATGAACATCACGGCAAATAGAATTAAAATATTTATAGCTCCCACATAAATAAGGAGCTGTGCAGCAGCTACAAAATGAGAGTTTGATAAAATATAGAATAAAGATATACAAACAAAAACCAATCCCAAAGAAAAGGCAGAATAAATTGGGTTGGTAAGTAATACCACTCCTAGACCCCCTAATATAAGATCTAATCCCAGAAAAAATAAAAGAAAATCGTGTATTAGTCCAGGCAAATCCATTGCACGTAAAATGTAAAATTTGTAAAAAAAAAAGAAAAATGGAATTATTTTTTCATGACCTTATTGACCTGACCAGGAAAAACTTATTTATAATAGAAATTTTTTATAATAGGTTTTAAACCCTAAAGGGTGTAAATTACTATAGGTACAGCTATTGTACGAATTTCATTTTTTCTCGAAAAGGGCATTCCAAATTTAATTATTTAATTTTAGAAAAAATTATGGATAGAATTACACATATATTAATTATTACATATATTAATTATTAATGGATAGAATTACACATATATTAATTATTACATATATTAATTATTAATAGATTTTCACAAAAAAATTAAGCCGCGATGCAATTCTGACCAATCAATCAAGTCAATAGTTGGAATTTTTCATTTTTGTAGTTATGGACCAAGAAAAATGAAATAAACCTTATTGTATCCCTCTAGATCAAAACAGAATTTTAGTTTAAAAATTGTACTTTTTAATCAATCAAAGTGATTTATCTATTTTTCTTTTTTTGAGTTGAATTCAAAATTGTTCGAATTGTATAATCGTCAACTACTGACATTGGTAAACGACCTAGAGCAATTTGATTATAATTCAATTCGTGACGATCATAAGTGGAAAGTTCATATTCTTCAGTCATTGATAAACAATTTGTTGGACAATACTCAACACAGTTGCCACAAAATATACAGATTCCGAAATCAATACTGTAATTAAGCAACCGTTTCTTTCGAATGTCAGTTTCCAATTTCCAATTAACAA
This sequence comes from Mallotus nudiflorus, assembly GCA_947683625.1. Taxonomy (NCBI): domain Eukaryota; kingdom Viridiplantae; phylum Streptophyta; class Magnoliopsida; order Malpighiales; family Euphorbiaceae; genus Mallotus; species Mallotus nudiflorus. The sequence continues at coordinate 6,888 of CANTUR010001221.1, forward strand.
CAGGTAAATCTATAGGACATACTCGAACACATACTTCACAAGCAATGCATTTATCAAATTCAAAATGGATTCGACCGCGGAAACGCTCCAATGTGATTAATTTTTCATAAGGATATTGAATAGTTACAGGTAAACGATTTGCATGGGATAAAGTAATCATGAAACTTTGACCAATGTACCGTGCGGCTCGTATGGTTTGTTGCCCATAATTCATGAACCCAGTTACCATGGGAAACATATCGTGAGTATTATATTTATGAATGATTTTTTTTTTTATTTTTTTTTCTCTTGTTTGAATTTGAAGACAAGTCATGAATATAGAAAAAATCTTTTTTTTATTCTTTTATATTTTTTTATTCTTTTATAGCGAAAGGAGTTGGAAAGAGGTTGTTAATAAGAGATTGCCGAGAGAAATAGGTAAAAGAAATTTCCATCCAAGATTTAAAAGTTGATCCATTCTTAGTCTAGGTAAAGTCCATCTTGTTGTGATAGGAATGAACAAGAACAAATAAGTTTTAACCAATGTAATAAAGATACCAATTGTTGTTCCAAAGACTCCACTTATTTTAATTTTATTTGTTTCAAAAGGCTCAGGAACGAATATATACGGACTAGAGATAGTCCAACCGCCCAAGTAAAGAACTGTTACAAATAATGAAGCAACTAATAAGCTTAGATAGGAAGCAATATAAAATAAACCAAATTTGATACCTGAATATTCGGTTTGATAACCTGCTACTAATTCTTCTTCTGCTTCTGGTAAATCAAAAGGTAATCTCTCACATTCTGCTAGAGAAGAAATAAAAAAAATGATAAATCCTATAGGTTGACGCCACAAATTCCACCCCCAAAAACCAGATTTTGATTGTGCCTCAACTATATCAACTGTACTTGAACTGTTAGATAATCATAGTCGGTGATAACATCACTGTTCCCATCGCTATTACAGAACCGTACATGAGATTCTCACCTCATACGGCTCCTCAAAGGCCATAAAACAATTTAAGGACCCGATCGGATTATTTATTTTGCTATAAATTATTTTGCTATATTTGTAGGATATATATATTTGTAAGATATATAGGATCAAAATAAAATAAATCTATCGACGTTCCCAAATTCGCGCAATGAAATTCTATCTGTTATAATACTAACAAAAAAGTACTTCTGAATTAATCTCATCCTTTAATAGTTTCAATTTTTCTTTTTTGAGTAATAACTTCAAAATTTTTCAATAAAATACTCTTTATTTATATTATTTATAATTTATTTATAAAAATATTTTTTGTAAAAATACCAATTTCAACCTATCATTTTTGATTACGAAAAAGAATTAGATATTCCGAATTATGATACGAATTCCGTCTATATGAATATGGATATAGGAAAAAAGAATAAAAAAGATTGATTTTTTATTTTATTGTAATTAGATATTAGATTCTTTTTGTTCGTTCCTATTCTTCTTTCTGAAAAAAAACAAAGGGGGGATTAAAGGGGGGAAGGGTTATTTCGTTCCTGATAGTTATTTCTTTAATCAGTGGGCAGGAGCATACTCTGGATCGGAATCATGGGGAGTACTGCCTGATCATTTCTACCAATTTAAAGCCCCAATTAATATACTTTTATATTCTGCCGAAATATCTTTTTAGATAGATAATTTTTAAAATCTCTATTACTAATCCTTTGTGTATCTTGGTGTTCCTAACCATCCACTCATTTTTTCTCAATGGCCAGTTATGTTAGCATTATGGTAATACATATAAATGATAAACTCAATAGGGTTGATCTTTTGAGCCCGCGTCAAGCCAGGATGACTAATCAACCAATCTTGGGGCAAACGGTCTTCTTTTCTTATGTTTATTTCTGTTTTACTCTTGTACATAGGAAATGAGTCTCAATTTTTTTACTGCAAATTGACAAGTTGTTTTCTTTCACTCATATAACTATCCAATTTAGTTCATTAACCCAAATGATGAATAAAAAATGAAGATATCTATTCAATGGATTTCGCTTTCTTCCTAAAAATAAAGGAATAGGTAAAAGTTTATGTTTCAACGAATCACACGTAGAGATATGGATAACACACAAAGAGTTAATGGTATTTCATAACTAATCGATTGAGCAGCAGCTCGTAGACCACCTAAAAAGGAATATTTATTATTTGATCCATATCCTGACATAAGAAGTCCAATCGGAGCAATACTTGAAATGGCAATCCATAAAAAAACACCAATATTTAGATCAGTTAAAATAAGGTGATAGCCAAAAGGAATTATTGAATAACTTAATAGAGTTGATATGACTGCTATGGATGGTCCGATACTGAATAAACGAGTATTCCCCCTAGAGGGAAAAATATTTTCTTTGAAAAGTAGTTTTGTCCCATCCGCTAGAGCTTGAAGAACTCCTAAAGGACCGGCATATTCAGGTCCAATACGTTGTTGTATCCCTGCGGATATTTCTCTTTCTAACCATACAATTATTAGTATGCCTAGCGTGATTCCCAATACAAGAGTCAAAATAGGGGCAAACACCCATATAATTCCATAGACATAGACCTCATTTAAAGATTCTAATCTAGAAAAAGAATTGATAGCGTGTACTTCTGTTGTATCAATTATCATTTCAACGATCAACTTCCCCCATAATGATATCTATACTACCTAGTATTGTCATAATATCAGCCAATTTCATTCTTTTAACTAATTCGGGAAGAATTTGCAAATTGATAAAACCGGGCGGGCGAATTTTCCACCTCCAGGGAAAACCACTCTGATCCCCTATCAGAAAAATCCCCAATTCCCCTTTTGGGGCTTCGACTCTCACATAAAGTTCTTGTTTCGGTAATTCAAAAGTAGGAGAAGTTTTCTTACTAATGAATCGATATTCGAAATCGTTCCATTCCGGATCCTTTTCAAAACGTCGGGTTTCTAAATTCTCATAAGGCCCCCCCGGAATTCCTTCCAGAGCCTGTTGAATAATTTTTATAGATTCCATCATTTCACCAATTCGGACTAAATAACGAGCTAATGAATCTCCTTCTTTTTGCCACTGGACTTCCCAATCAAATTCGTTGTAACACTCATAATGATCAACTTGACGAAGATCCCATTGTACTCCAGAAGCTCGTAGCATTGGTCCTGATAAACCCCAATTTATTGCTTTCTCCGCACCAACAATACCTACTCCTTCAACTCGTTCTAAAAAAATAGGATTTTGCGTAATAAGTTTTTGATATTCAGCAACTCCTGTTAAAAAATAATCGCAAAAATCCAAACATTTATCTATCCATCCATGAGGTAGATCGGCCGCTACTCCCCCGATACGAAAATAATTATGCATCATTCTCATACCGGTGGCAGCTTCGAATAAATCATATACTAACTCTCTCTCTCTAAAAATATAGAAGAAAGGGGTCTGTGCACCAATATCTGCCATAAAAGGACCAAGCCATAACAAATGAGAAGCTATACGACTCAATTCCAACATAATTACTCTGATATAGCTAGCTCTTTTAGGCACTTGAATATTTCCTAACAATTCTGGACCATTTACTGTTATTGCTTCTGTGAACATAGTAGCCAAATAATCCCAGCGTGTTACATAGGGCAAATATTGTATAATTGTTCGATTTTCCGCAATTTTTTCCATCCCTCTGTGTAAATAACCTACTATTGGTTCACAGTCAATAACATCTTCACCGTCTAGAGTAACGATGAGTCGAAGAACACCATGCATTGATGGGTGGTGGGGACCCATATTGACTATCATAAGGTCTTTTCGTGTAGCTGGTACATTCATAGGAATTTCCTCGATCCATTTTTTCATGAATTATTGAAAACAAAAAGAAGTTCATATTACGATCTAATAAATCAAATAATTCAAAAAAACTCTTCACATTAACGAGTTTTTGATTCCCGAATATCTACCCGGCTAATTAATTCTTTATAACGTACTCTATTTTTCTTTGCTAAATAAGACATCAGTCGTTGCCGTTTTCCCAGAATTTTCCGCAAACCTCTCTGAGATAAATAGTCTTTTCTATGCAATTCCAAATGTGAAGTAAGTCTTCGTATCTTATTAGTGAAACTTACTATTTGAAATTCAACAGATCCTTTGTTTTCGTCTTTTTCTTCTTGTGAAATAACTGAAATGAATGAATTTTTTACCATAAAATAGCCCACCCTTTTTAAGATTAAGATCTTTTTTATTTCTATTGATCAGTAATAAAAAAAAATCAAAAAATGTATTGTATTAATAAATAATAATGTTAGTTCATTTTAATTTGATATACATAAAATAAAAATCTCTACTTGTTAGTAATTCAAGTTACTAATTCAAAATTTTGTCAAATAAAATTGAAAATTTCTCATTAATCAATCCAATTTTTTTATTCGGTTATAGATACAAAAGGATGATATATTTCTTCGCTTACAAAAGAGAACAAAATTCTACCTAAAATGAAAAGTAAAAAAATTCCATTGATTCCTTTCTGGATGAAATATGCTATGGGATATATATGAAAAATGCATCCTTACCAAAATTTGAACCGTGGATATATACATATCCTTACCATACTGAACCGACTGGCATTATTAGTATCGAACCAATAACGATTCATACAAGCTAAATCTTCTAATCGAAAATTGGGCCAAAGAAAAAATTTGAATTTAATTAGTTTATTTTTATCTCTATCAAAATGTTTGCTTTTATCAAAAACGGGACCACGGTTTTTTATGTTATTACCGTTGCAAATTTCTGTATTTATATGAATATTGTTTTTATTTTTTAAATTGAAAGAAATTAGAATTCTTAATTCTCTACAACGTTTCGGGGAGAAAATATTTTCTGGAACAAGTAAATCATAATCATTTTTGTCTCTATTTCCAATTATACTTTGATGCCTTTCAATAGAAATCGAATCGATTTTGTCTCTGTATTTTTGATTAATTTGTTGTTTGTTCTTATGAACTAATAAGATACCCACGGTTTGATACAAAAGAAATTGTCCATCATTTTTTACCGACAGACGAACAGGTTCGATAATCAATATTCCCTTTTTCATCAATTCTGTAAGAGTTAAATCCTTCTGAACCATCAGAATATTCAGACTTATTTCTTGTCTTTGAATAGAAGATATAATAATTTCTCGTGGATTTGTCAGTCTAAGCAGGAGACAATATACTTTGATATTATTGATTATTTTTTGATTTAAAGAACCATTCCATCTTAATTGAAAACATAAATATCGTTTTAGGAAGAAATCAAGTTCTACTTCCGTATGACTTTTGTTTTGCTTTTTATGTCTATTTTTTTTCATACCTAATCCCATATAATCTTCTTCAATATCTTTTTCTTGATTTGTGAAAACTGATCCAAAGTCCGCTTGGTCTTCGGATTCTTTTTCTTCGTGATTTCGATTCTCTAATTCAATAATTTTGTTTTCATTCGATGATATAGATATAAAAAGATCGCCATTTTTCTTCTCGTTGATTTTCTTAGTTTTACTAACATTTTCATTTCTATGAAAATTGAAAAGAAGAAATTGGATTGGTATCGCCCACGGGTTTATCTTATATGTGTTGTAAAGTATTACAAATTTTCGAAAGAACCAAAGTTCAAAATTTGATATGAGACCTTTTTGTATTTCTTCATTCATTCCCATCCAATCAAAAAGGTTTTTTTTTTGATTGGATGAATTGATTTCTTGATCTTGGTGAATTGTAAGAAAAAAAATCTTTTTTTTATCAATTTTTTTAATTATTTGAGACTTATTAGTCTGAGTATTTTTTTTATCTTCGCTTCCAGTATCGATCCAAGATTCAATATCGACCTTTTTTCTAAGACAAAAATGGAGAATTTTCCAATCAAAATATTTGCTTTGCTCCATATCAATAATGTCATCTTCCGCTAGATAATTATTGATAGGAATACCTTCCAACATGTCGAAAGGGTTGCTTTTTTTTGTGTTGTAATTATAAGAAATCTTTTGTTTATTATTTATTTGGAATGGTGATCCATAAATATATGAGTCCTTCTTATTTTCATAATTAATAGATTTATATGATAAAAGATTATATCTATAGTGTTTTTTAAAATTATCTTTTTGCTTTGGTAATGAGTCTGCCTCAAAATCAAAATCATTTTTTTTTTCAAACTGAATTAATTGGTCTTTTTCATATAAATTCCGTTTGTTTAATTTTTTCTTTTGAACCATAGAGTGTTGATTGATTCTATTTCGCCATTTTTGTGGTATTAATCGAGACCATCTAATCTGAGATAAATCGTATTTATATTGATAATGACTCTTTAACCAGTTTTTCCATTGATTCATTACAGAATTTCTAACATTTTTTTCTTTTAATTCGAAATGAAATATCCCTTGGACTCTAAAATACTCCTTTATTTCATTCTTTATAAAAAGGCCATGATATTGAAGGATAGATCTTAACTTATATAAGTTAATAATTTGGATTTGTAATAATTTGTAAAATACATACGCTTGTGACAAGGAAGATATGTCACAAAAAATCTGCGAATTCTTATTATTCTTATTAAAAACAGCAAGATTACTTGACTTTTTTCTATTTATAATCGAAATAAAGTGAATTGTATTTTGATTTGTTTTATCAATTTTTTTGTGATTTTCTTCATTATTGTAAATGTATTTAGTAATAATTTTTTTTGTTGATTCAAGAAAAAGCTGTGCATTGCGTCTCGGAATATTAATGATACCTAAAAAGATATCTATGTATATCCTTTCAATCAAAATTTTTATAAAAAAATGGAATTTATTTGCTAATCGAGCATTTCTTCTTTTTAATATCTGTGAAAAATTTTTTGATGATTTTAATATTTTAGCATTATAACTTATTTTGTTAGGACTAATATTTATCTCCGAGGTTAGAATTTTTTTTTCCTTTTCTTTTGAAATTTTTTCTATTTGATTTAGGATTATCTTTCTTCTAGCAGAAAGATCTTTCATTTTTTTTTCTGTTAGTGAAAAATTTGCCCAAACCATAGATCGAATTGGGGTGGACAATTTATGACTCGTCCGATTATTGTTATTGATTAACAAATCTTTTTCTTTTTTAGTTGCATTCAATTCATATACTTCGTTAACTCCAGATAATCGAATTTTATTTCTTTTTGATTTTGAAAATTTGTTTATTATTTCTTTTCGAAATAAAATGTTTTTGACGACCCAGTTTTTTTTTTCTGTTGATAAATTTAGAAATAATTTTCTTCTTTCTTCTAAAATTGTTATAACTTGAAAACCATTTTTTTTCATTTTTCGAATTTTTTTTTCAAGTTTTTTAAAGATGGGTTCAAAAAGTGAAAGCCGTTTTCGGGGAGAACCAAAAGGGAGTTCAGCTTCCATTCCCCAAACTGTTAAAAAACAAAAATCATTTTTTTGTACTTTCTTTTTCATTGGATCTTTATGAGGGAGTTTTAACTTAGATCTGTGCCAAGGTTTTAGACGAAAAGGAAATAGTATCTTTATTTGAATCCCATCTGTTAACCAGTTTTTCGGAAATTCTTTTTCTGATAATTGAACTCCATTATAGGTGCATTTAACATGCATTTCTCTACTCCAATCCTTTAAATCCCCCGACCATTCGGGAATTTGAAAAAATAGTATACGAATGACATTTTTAGCTATTATTAATGAAGGCAATATAATATATTTTCTAAGAATCGATTGGGTTACTAAAATACAACCTCTTATTACTTGAGCAAAAAGAATGCTATCCCAGGCTTCAGCTATTTCTATCCGAGCTTTTTCCTCTCTTTTGTCGTCTTCTCTCTTTGTCCCCGTCTTTTTTCTTACTTTCTTTTGTTTTTTTCTCTGTATAAGTAGAATTTGAAATTGTGAATTCTGTGTTTTTACACATCCAATTTATAAACATTGTTTTTATCAGTTCGGAAATATCAAAAGAAAAAAAAAAGGATTTGTCTATTCTGTCCAAAAAAAGGGGAGAATGTGCATTTGCCTGAAACAGTTCCCAAATAGCTATTTTACGTCTTTGTGCTCGCACGGATCCTTTTATTATGTCTCGACGAAAGTCTGATTGTTGTGAATAACGGATCAAAGTAACTTCGTCTATTTGGT